>VDFB02257133.1:0-17270 GCA_007258455.2 Sequoia sempervirens | reverse complement strand
TCCCAAAAATAATATTTAATTTTATTTTAACCCTCATCTAGACATCCACCATAAGAAATGAAAGTTTCCTTTTAAAAACAACTTAAGTGACCTTTTCCCTAGGCATTGAGCACAAGCGGGGTCACATTTGAGCTTTAACTTAAGTCATAAAATCACCTTTTTGAAGACTTAAGCAATGGGAGTAAATATCACTCCCAAAAACAACTAAATTCATCACTGCCAAAATTGGAAACCTTGCACTATATTGCTGCCAAGACCAAGTTATCAAAATAACACTTACTAAAAATAGCAAATTGCTAAAAAATAGTGAGTTAAATCTCCCAACTAGCCCAAACTCAATCACACTAAAACTTACTAAAAATAATAAGTTGCTAAAAAAGCCATTGCTAAAAAATAGCCATATTGTTGACCAAAGCGCAAAAAAACCCACAAAAGCTCTCTAGCAGTAACAGTATACTCTTCTGAAAATGCTAACATGAATCCTCCAAGGATCTTGGAACTTTCCCAGCTCACTTGGAAGCCTACAAAAAACCCTAGAAATTGGCAAATACTCATAGGACATGGCGTAAAAATGGGGACATTACACACTTTGACTATCAAAGTTAATAACTATCCTATTCTTGAAACCAATTCTAACACAATATTTGTAACCACATAGCTTCTTTACAAGCATATGTTGCAGCAATATACTCTACTTCCATAGTGAATAGCGCAACTATTTGTTGCCTATTACTCATTTACCTTACCACTCCTCCAAACCAAGCAAACATATAGCCACTTGCAATCTTTGGTCATCAAGATCTCTAGCCCAATCAAAATATATTCAACCATTTGTCAACATTATCAATTCCATTACAACAAATATGGTAATCAAAAGTTCCTTTCAAGTACCTAAAAACGCTTTTAATATGAGTCCAATGTTCTCTACTAGGATTTGATATGAACCTATTGAGAACTCCCACTATTTTGGCACTATTGACCATGACATTGATTAGGCTTTTCGCCACAATAACATAAAAACATTTCACATGTTCTTCAAATCCTAAAAAAAATTAGGACATTGTTCCAAAGACAACTTAGTACTTATAGGTAAAGGTATACACTTTTACAATATTGCATATCAAACTTACAAAAAACAACATTAATGTGTATCCTCTAGTTCAAACACAACTTCTTGTTAGCCTCGTCTCTACTAATTTACATACCCAATATATTTAGTATCTCTAAAGTCCATATCAAACCTCTTTGAAAGTTAAACTTTGGGTTCCTTAATTATTACCATATTCTTTCCAATGATCAACAAATCATCAACATACAAAACAAAAAATAAAATGTGATTGTCAAATCTACTTGTAGTAAACATAGTGATCAACTTACTCCTTACAAACCCAAGTTCCAAAGCATATGAATCAAACTTTTGATACATCTATGGTGACTACTTCAAATCATACAGAGACCTTTTTAGTTTATAGACTAGATCTTCTTTCCCCTTAATCTTAAATTTTTCAAATGGTTCGATATAAATTGCTCCCTCTAAATCTTTATGCAGAAATGCAATCATGACATCCATTTGCTTTACTTCTGTAATGTCCCTTGCAAATTTTGGTGTTTATTTTCTGTTTTCAGTACTTGGACATTTCGTCAAACAGTTGCCTTGCAAACTGTATTCTTGCTGGTAAATGATTTTCAGTTCATGTTTCTTGTTTTTGGATGATGGAATGATGCATAAGAGACTTAACTATCAATGCCAAGTACTTCTAAAGCAAGAGGAATGCTATACAAGTATTTCTATGCATTAAGATGACTGCAAATTGGTGAAAATATGCATCTACAGCACATTGACATTTTCACAAACATTTAGCAAGCAAACTACAAACTCCTTGTAATTGATATTCTGATGCTCCACTGATTACAATTACGAGTGACTAATTATATGCCAACTAATACACTACTCAGAGTTAATGCAAACTTATTTTATATGCTTGCAACTACTTAATAGTGACTTTAACTACCAACTTACAATCAGAATGACAATGTTTGACAGCGATATATTATGATGTCTGAATGTCATTACAACATTACTGTAGAAGACAATGACTCCACATAATGCAAAGGAGACTCTAAAATGCAATGATTACAATATATAAAATGAACCTGGGTTGTTGCCTGGATGAAAAATGATGTCAGGACTCCTTTCACAATCGTATCCTCCTATTGCCAATGTTGCTGGGCACAATTCGAACTGAAGAGTGGACTTCTTTCCCTAAAATGAATCTGGATTGTGATGTAGAATGTAGCGCCTAGGGAGACTAATAATCCTCCAAGTTCAAATGGTTGAAGTCCTGCCGCAATTTCCTTAAGACTGCAATGATAGAAATCGTTGGCCACGATCTTATTTCTGCAGTCGACTTAGCCAGCAATATCGTTCCATAGTGATTGTCTCTATCGAATCCCTTAAGAAGCGATTCCTTCCAAATAATGCGTTGCTTTGTCTTTAGCGGCCTACTCCAATAGTTGCATCTTTTCCTAAGACTCCTGATATAAGCAGGGGCAGCGATACTTTATGATAGATATATCTGCTTGAATGCTTCTTTGTCTTTTGTGAACCTTTTGTCTTCTTGCAGATATAATATCAACCAAATAATTTGGAGATAGCTGCGATCATCAAAATCAAATGATATTTGCTTTGTTTCTCTCAAGCTGCTCCCGACTGCTCTCAAAGATAGTGATTCTTCTTTTTGTCTTATCTGTTATTGACGGTTTTTGTCTTTATTTGCTAATACAGAAATTCTTGTCCCATTCACAGCTTCTTTGTCTTGTTCTGCCTTAATATATTTGCCAGCAATAATCAATGCCTTAACTAAACTGAAAACTCCTCCAATCTGTGAAATCAAATCTCTCAACACAAAGTCGAACTCACTATGACTGCAAATGATATCAAACCTGCAAATCGATTCTTTCCAATGGCTGAGAGTAATCTCCCAAACCTGTAACTTTATCTGTTATTGACGGTTTTTGTCTTTATTTGCTAATACAGAAATTCTTGTCCCATTCGTAGCTTCTTTGTCTTGTTCTGCCTTAATATATTTGCCAGCACTAATCAATGCCTTAACTAAACTGAAAACTCCTCCAATCTGTGAAATCGAATCTCTCAACACGAACTCGAACTCACTATGACTGCAAATGATATCAAACCTGCAAATCGATTCTTTCCAATGGCTGAGAGTAATCTCCCAAACCTGTAACTTTCTCCTTCTAAACGAATACCTCCTTTGCTTTACAAATTTGGTCCTTACACCATTAAATTTGTTGATATCGAATCAACAAGAATTAGATTCTTCCTCAATGAAATATAACAATACATCAGCTGCTATAATTCCCCAAATCCTTCAAACTAATTGCAACAATAAACCGGCTGCTGCAATGATGAAGATGCGATAATAAACCAGCTATCACATCAATTCAGCTAGGGCAATAATACATCAGCTATTGCACTTGTCAAATCTCTCCAATGAAGCACTTGTAGAAACCTTGGATGGATTCCTCAACAATTCCAGCTAGGGTTGATCTTTCACAACCGAACCTGGTACTCTAGAGTCTTCAAACCCTCGAGCAAGCAAAGCATTCAGCTTCTTACCAAACTGGTAATGAGAAATGAGATTCAAGTCAAGCATGCCCAAATGCTAAGCCAACAACTCCTTATATAGACTTCTCATTAACTTTTCAAGAAGCTTCTAGAAGTAATATTATTTTATTCCCTTAAGTGACTTTATGATTTATTATTTTATTTTAAGTCACTTTATTAAATTAATTAAATATAAAGTCATCTTTTAATTTTACTTTATTGAAATAACTTTATAAATAATTAATTTAATACTTATTCCCATATTTCTCCTATTTAGCCTTCAAGAATAAATAAAGGCTAAATGCTCATCAAGGTGGCTATCGGAAAGGGGACATGACAAATTCAAAATTAAAAGTAGCGATAATACACAACATACACATAGTGGAGTTCTTTAGCTACTAGAGAAAAAATCTCACAACCTATTCTCTCAATCTAGGAATTTGTTTTTGCCACCAATCTTGCCTTGTACCTTTCTATTGTACCATTTACACCAAACTTCATTTTGTACACCCATTTGCAACCAATAGGCTTTCTTTCTTCAAGTAGACCCACTAAGTCCAAAGTCGTACATTTGTCCAAGGCCAACATCTCCTCTCATGGCCTTCTTCTAAGACAGACTTTCTTAAAAATTCAAAGCTTCTTTAGCCAAACTTGGTTCACCATTAGTATAGGTTATTGGAAAAACACAATAGAAAGCTAGCCACCACATCAAAATCTTGATCTTCATCCTAAGAAGTTTCCTTTAATCTTCCTTCTTGGAATTCTCCCTCTCCATCCCCATAGTATTGTCCACTTATTTGTTCATTTACAAATGCATCTTCCTACTCTAGTTCATTCTCAAAATGCACCTTGTTGATCTATGGTTCCTTTGATTGTCCCTCTCTAGATAAAACTCTAAATTTCTTGAAAACATATTTTGAATAGACAACTTCCAATGTTACAGGATTTCAAAGCTTATAGCCTTTTACATTTTCACCATATACTAGGAAAATACATTTCTAAACTTTAAAATCCAACTTAGATCACTTTTTCCTCAAACACATGAACAACTACCTTATAGCCAAAAATCCTTACATGTGTGATAGTAGACTCTTTACCTATCCAAATTTCATATGGTGTCTTATCCTCATGCAAAAGTGGGAGGCCTATTTATCAAATAACAAACAATACTTTTCATTTCAGCCTAAAACTTATGTTCTAGCTCTGCAATGCTCAACATACTTTTGACTCAATCCATCAAGGTTCTATTCATCTTTTCATCAACTCCACTTTGTTGTGGTGTATAAGATGTTGTCCTTTGTTTCACAATTCCATTGTGCATGTGGAATCCTTAAAATTCCTTGGACCAATACTCTCAACCACTATCTAACCTCACTTTTATTTTCTGACTTATTTGATTCTTTACAAACGCCTTGAACTCTTAAAACTTAAATAAAGTCTCAAACTTTTACCACTGAAAATATACACCGTTTCCCTATTATAATCATCAATAAAAGTGACATAATATTTACCAATTCAGTGCAGATATACAAAACTAGAGACATCATTGTGAATCATTTCTAAAATCTCATTTGCTCTAGTACTTCTTGAAGCAAACTCAAACTGATTCTGCTTCCCAAACACAATGTTCAAAAGACTCAAAACCAACATGATTTGAAAGACCTTTGACCATATCTTGACATACCAAGGTTTTCAAACCTTTTCACCTATGGGACCCAATTTTTGGTGCCACAACATACATAATCCAAGTTCAAATCCATTGACTAAGTTACGCAAAGTGTAACTCTTTAGCAAGCAACTTAAAGAGTGTACCTGACTTTATCCCTTTAGCTAGCACCAAATTCCCTCTAGTCAACGTACAACCCTTCTCATCAAAGATAGCATGCAATACAAAGTCAATCATCTTAGAAACAAAAAAAAGATTGCTTAACTAGATTTGGAATATAAAACGCATCCAAGAGAGTCCTCACTCTCTAATCTTTGAAGGACATCTTTACCTTTTCCTTGCCAACTATTATAAGAGAGCTATTATGACCAAGGAAATCTTGTCCTCTATTTGCTGGCCTCATTTTTAACCTTGGCATTTTTTAAACTTTTTGTGCTCATTGAGTCAATAGGTGTTGTCAAGTTGTTATCTTGCATTGTGTGCACAATTTCGGGGGGAGTTAAGCATGGCATTATCTTTCAGCCCCATAGAGAAGATGAAGTATCACAAAACATGAAAAGAAGAATCCACTTGTCCAATAGATCGAATCAAGGGAAAGTAATGAATTGATATCTATGTAATTGTTGGATATGTTCAAGATCATAGATGATAAAAGATTGCATACCTTTAACTCATGCAAGATTTGGGAGAGTGGGAATGGGGATCACAAAGTTTTAACCTTTCATCATAGCATGAGAAGATATGAAAAAGAAAGTGGTGAAGATGTTTAAAAGACTAAACTTAATGAGAGTTTTTCAAAACGCCTAACTGAAAAATAAAAATGATCCAAAGGAGTCTTTTCTTGAAGAGTATGCTCATATATCTGCATTTGTCATTTTTGCTACAACACACAAGCATGTGTTGCTAAAAAGCAAAAGAAATTGATAGTGAAAGTTGGATGGTTGTGCTTATGTTCAACTTCACATTAAAGGTGTTCCTATTGATGTATGCCATAGAAGACATGGATGGAAGTATGACGAGCATCCCTTCACCATAAATGTCAAACGAGGAGAGTTACAACAAGGGAGAGTTATAGGAGTAGGGAGAATAAAGCCATTGATGTCGAGAAAAATTACGAAAGGAATCTTCAAATGAAACTTAAGCAAGAAGAGAAGCAAATTGCATCAAGACTTGAGGGAGTTGTAATGTTCCTTTTTGGAGTTGACCTAAATCTATACCAAATTATCAATTTCCCAAGCAAAGGGCCCTAGAGGATACTTTGAATTGGTTTAGTCTCTATGAGTAAGTTAGAAATCCATCTCTAAAATAGCCTAACAATTAATACTCCACATTGGACATTAGAATTAAGTATGAGTAAATCTATATTAAGCATCATAATCAACATTTCCTATAATTGATCCTCCCCTCATATTACACCATGGTAGGACAGTAGGATTACAATGGTTAATCTCATGATTGAACTAGACCCAGAGGCAGCACCCTCGGATATCCTTGGAGGCAAAACCCCTCTGGCCCGTGTGGGCTCATTATGTCCCATCCTTGGGTGGCGTATCTAGCGGAGACCAGCCTAGACCCAAGGACAGTACCATCGGATAACCCAGGAGGCAGTACCTCCTTGGTCCTTGTGGGCTCATCGTGTCCCATACCCGGGTGGCGTACCTAGGAGACTCCATTGCATGAATTCCCCTTTGCAATCCCTCTTCCCCACCATGGTGGAACATGGACAGAATAATATAAGCAAGTTACTGATTATAGGTATGCATATTAGCAGTGTATATATAGATATAAATTTCTGAGCTTGTTATAAATGGAGATAAGTGATAATAATTTCTATTGACTGTACCATGAATTTACTATATATTATTGTTCTTAATTGATTTACAATAATTACCTTTGCATGAATATATACATATATATATATATATATATATATATTTTAATTACATATACATATACATACACATATACATATATATAGATATATATAATTATAATTAGACTTACTTACCAATATATTTTTGTTAATAATATTTTAAATCCAATAGACCTCTTATAATTGCTAATCCTTATCTCCTTATCCTCAATCTGCTTTTCAAATCATATTGCATTCCTTCCTTCATAAAATCTGCAGGTCTGATATTTCTGGGCTGCAGATAACTTATTTTCCTTATAGATAATTATTGACCAATATCCAAAGATATTCCTTATCTGCTGATGCAGCATATATTCTCCCTTTTCTGTCCGATCCTTTTTGAATGACTTTGGGGTCTTTAAATATCCTGCGATGGTGTCCCCTTTTGAATCGTCATTACCTGACTGCTGCCTTTAACTAATTCTGACCGGTGTAAAGTTGTGGCTCTTGCGATTGCCTTTAGTAATAGCATTACTTAGTAATTGATGCAAACAAATTAGATATTAATCAGATATTAAATTACTATGTGAATATTTAATATTAATCAGATATTAATAAGTGTAAATAATGCCAATTATTCTATTTGATGATTGCATGATAACTATAATATTATTTATAATAATATTTAAATTGCAATTTAGATTTTTATATATATATTTTGATATTTATTTTATTTGTTTATTGATCCTTGTATTTTAATATTTCGTATTTTAATCATTAAAGTATAATAACAATAATTTATTATTTTATTTTAATTTACAATATTTTATGTTGATATATTATGTGTTTTACGTTAATAAATTATAATGATTAAATATTTAGTATTTATATTTTGGTAGTTACAATATTGTATTTGATATTTATAATTATAATATTGTCTTTGATAATTATAATAATATTAAATAGTTAATGTTTTTAACATGTATTTTGTTTATCTTGTTTTCGATGCTTGATATCTCAATGCTACAATTTTGGGGGACATGACAGTCCACCCCACCCAAGATTGCTTGCCCTCAAGCAATCATAATCTAAGATGTGTAAATTTAAGATGTTGCTCCTTGTGGTGATGCTATTAGCTTTGATAGGAGTTGGAAGTTCTAACCCAAGTGATGGTCATTTTGGTTATGAGGAGTGAGGACAATGTATTGAATAATATTCTTAAGTTCTACTATTTCTCCATAACTCTCAAAACCAACGAGTTGGAGTTTGTGACTCAGTACAACTTAAAACCACATGAATCATAAATTAAAGCAAACAACCAAGTAGCTCAACGAAGAAGGCAAGTAGCTCAGCCAGGCAAACAAGTAGCTCAAGCAAGCAACTAGCTCAAGCACACAGGCAACTAGCTCAAGCACGCAAACAATTAGCTCGAGCAAGCAGGCAAGTAGCTCAAGCACACAGGCAACCAGCTCAAACAAGTAGGCAACCAACTCAAGTAGGCAATTAGGTAGCTCAAGCACACAAGCAACCAGCTCAAGCAAGCAACCAAGTAGTTCAAGCACGCAACCAAGTAGCTCAAGCACACAACCAACCAACTTAAGCAACTTGACAACATTTTTAAGATTTTCATAGTTTTTAATCATAAAGTAATCATAAACACAATGACGAGTTCCACTATACATCACAAATACATAGTGACTAGCTCTACCATTCATCACATACACCATGGCTAACTAGCACATCACAATAGCTGACACACAAATGTTCACAATGCATCTCAAATAGAAAGAATATAGGTGCATTGCGCACTACACCTTGGGTCCTATCCTTTCCTCCAGTATACATATGAGCACACAATATACACTTGAAGTCACAAAGAATATGCAAGGTATACACATAGTTGCATAAACACATGTAGATAACAAAGTATACACAAGAAGCATGAAGCATATATGCAATACATGAAGCATTCACAGGATGGCAAGAAAGATGCTTTGATACCACTTGTAATGTCCCTTTTTGGAGTTAACCTAAATCTATCCCAAATTATCAATTTCACAAGCAAAGGGCCCTAGAGGATAATTTGAATTGGTTTAGTCCCTATGAGTAAGTTAGAAATCCATCTCTAAAATAGCCTAACAATTAATACTCCACATTGGACATTAGAACTAAGTATGCGTAAATCTATATTAACCATCATAATCAATTACAATGGTTAATCTCATGATTGAACTAGACCTAGAGACAACACCCTTAGATATCCCTGGAGGCAAAACCCCTCTGGCCCGTGTGGGCTCATTACGTCCCATCCTCGGGTGGCGTATCTAGTGGAGACCAGCCTAGACCCAAGGGCAGTACCCTCGAATAACCTAGGAGGCAATACCCCCTTGGCCCTTGTGGGCTCATCATGTCCCATACCCGGGTGGCATATCTAGGAGACTCCATTGCATGAATTTCCCTTTGTAATCCCTCTTCCCCACCATGGACAGAATAATATAAGCAAGTTACTAATTACAGGTATGCATATTAGCAGTGTATATATAGATATAAATTTCTGAGCTTGTTATAAATGGAGATAAGTAATAATAATCACTTCTATTGACTGTCCCATGATTTTACTATATATTATTATTCCAAGTTGATTTACAATAATTACCTTTGCATGAATATATATATATATATATAATTATAATTAGACTTACTTCCCAATATATTTCTGTTAATAATATTTTAAATCCAATAGACCTCTTATAGTTGCTAATCCTTATCTCCTTATTCTCAATCTGCTTTTCAAATCATATTGCATTCCTTCATAAAATCTGCAGGTCTGATATTTCTGGGCTGCAGATAACTTATTTTCCTTATAGATAATTATTGACCAATATCCAAAGATATTCCTTATTTGCTGATGCAGCATATATTCTCCCTTTTCTGACCGATCCTTTTTGAATGACTTTGGGGTCTTTAAATATCCTGCAATGGTGTCCCCTTTTGAATACGATAGATATTTCCAATGAATGGATAAAACATCCCTTTTCCATTGATGTCAAAGGGGGAGAATGTAATAACCCCTGCCTAATCTGACTTCAAAAGGCTGAATATATGTTCAAGGAATATCGTCAAACAATTGGCAAGCATTCACCTTCAGCTGATAATTGACTCCTTCGTTTGTTTTGAACTTTTGAGTTTATGTGAAGATAGTGATGCATCAAATGTCTTAACTAAATTTGCCAAATGCAACAGAAATGCAATGCAAATCTAATCTGATCGTTTCTAAGCTACAAATGACTGAAAATATAAGTACATATTGTTATCACGGAATCTAGCAGCGCTCATTCCACGGATAACCTCCCTACGAAACTTGTCTGTTTCCAAGGATTCGTGAAGTTCAAGTACGCATAACGAAGTGATTTTCAAGCCACCTCGAAATGCGTTCCAAAGCCTCGAATAGTCAATTCGAGCATCCCCCTATGTTCGCCTCGCGAAGACCTTCGAAATGAGCCCTTTCGCGAAGTCTCACTGTTCGTACTTAGCAAATTGCGAAAAATGCAGTGGCACTGAAAAAGTGCGCTCCTGCTCTCAAGCCAAAATTTGGCTAAGTATGAAAAGTGCAGGGGCGCTAATTTTTAGCGCCCCTGCATGAAAGTGAACTCTCTGAAAATGTAATAGCGCTAAAAAAGTGTGCTACACACTTTTTTCTTAATTGTCATTCTGGATGATGATTTCTTATTTTTTTATGGACTTCTGGCGAATTTAACCGACTATGACTTTAATTCTTCCACATCTTTATGATCTGAAGTCGCCTGATTTTCGGATTTATGGCGACGCCGATAAGTTTATCCTCGACAGATGCCTCCTCCATTCGCTTTATTTTCATGTCTTTCCACTGCTTTCTTCACATGCTTTAGTGATCTCCTCTTCTTCGCGCGTCCTCCTTTCTATGCTTCGCACTCCAACATTTTTTATGTTGGCTTCTTTCCTTTTGCCCTTTCAATCCCGTCTTGGCTCGTACATTGAAGAAACTCTTGTTCGTAAGAAGGTTTCCTTGGCTCTTATCCACATTTGTGATGTTTGTGATGGCAATGAAACGAATTTTAGTTGCAAGCTCCATTCATAGAAAAACAAATTTTGACTTCAAGGCGTTCCATGAAATTCCAAGAAAATGACAAAGCGCCGTTTTCAAAAATCATGTCTCAGATGCAGAAGCGCTAAAATTCAGCGCCCTGTCATTTTGAAATATAAAATAACTGTAACAAGTGCAGGAGCGCTATTTTTCAGCGCCCCTGCATCAAAGACTGAAATTTCCAAAAATGTAAGGGCGCTGAATTTTAGCGCACTTACACTTTTTACAATTTTTTCCAAATGAATTTCAAACTTGCCTAGTTTACTTCTGAACCTTGCTCCTTCCATTTTGTGCATCGTTTTGCGCGCCTTGTCATCTGCTCCATGCTTTCCCATCATCGTTGCTCATTTCGCGCATCCCTATGCTACCTAACGACTAACGTTTGTTCTGGCTCAACACCTCGCAGTCTCTTTTCAAAGATCTTCAAAGTTTGAGTGATCAAAGTTCCAGTTGTTTCTGATGACTGCCTGTAAACCTCCGTCTTCTTCAAGAGCAAAAGCCAAAATGAAGTATAAATATCAAGGTGTCTATCCGCCAACCGTAGTGGTCTCCAAGGTGGAAGAGATAAAAGATACAGAGGTTGGCCATCAAGATATGGTTGATTTTGCAAAGCAAACAGAGACGAAGCCTCTTCCTGATCCAATGAGAGCAATTGTACACAGTAACCTGCATTTGGTAGCAATGTTCCCTACAGCTGCACATAATACGGAGTTTGTTCTTTAGGTGGCGTCTCACTACATCAGAGAAAGTAGAAGTGTGATCGATTCTTCTGGGCACGAGATTCTAAGACTCGACCCTGATTTCTTTGACATTGTGTTTAAGGTTCCTCAAATGGAAAAATACATTGATATTTCTATACAAAAAGCACAAGAGGTCTTTGACGCTGATTCCAACAAGGCTAAAAACCTGATAAATGCTCAATGGTTGAAGAATCCTAGACCATCTATTTCCAAATGGCCAAAAGGAGTCCTGCGAAGTGATTTCAAGGATGACGTCAAAGATATGATCACATTTTAAGTAGAGTGAAAGGCTTGCCAGAATCATCCACTTTTCATGATTGGATGTATGAATACATCGTGTGATCATAAGAAGACAAAGGTGCACATTGACCGGGCAAACGTGATCAATGATGAAATATGGCGGCGCTAAATCGAATAATGCTCCTTCTACATTGAAATTCTATATGACTTCTTACCTGGTGTACGCGGCGGCCGTAATGAGACAATTCCCAGGTCTATCTACAAAAGGGAATCGGATGATGGTACCTGTGTACAGATTTTTCTATCAATTGGAGCTGAAGGAAAGCTTTCATCACTTCAGGCGGGTTACAAATGCTTTCTTCGCGCCTTTGCTTTTCAATTTTGATCCAGCTCTTGAAAGGAGGGTATCTGATGAGGCTTATAAGGTGGTAAGTAAAGTTGGATGCCTATTTCTTCAATTCCCAACGTTTACTTACTTGAGAGTAGGGTGCTACACTGGCTGTCCTTACATGCTGCCACGTTATCCTTCGGATAAGTGGGTTCTCATGGAAACATGCAGACAATTGATTTCAATGCAAAAGGAACGAAGAAGCAACCACAAGCGTGGATTCAAGTTCCCACTGACCATTGGCCGATATACTATCCCAAATGCACAAAAGGATGAGTTTGTTTATGCTGAAATGCAGATCATCACAATCAAGACCTACAGGTATAGGTTTGATTTTGATTACCGAGATGTCAGAAAAAGATTACAAAAGGGTCATCATCACAAGTACCGTTTTGAAAACATTTGGGCGGATTGCAGAGATGAAGAAGCCATTCGCAAAATGGACTATTGCAGGTTGACTGTTCAGCAGATCAGAGATCTTGATATTGCTGACCTACCAGAGGATTTTGCAGATCCTGGTGATATCATGAATGCTGTCTATGATGAACAAGTACCGTTTTGAAGACATTTGGGCTGATTGCAGAGATGAAGAAGCCATTCGCAAAATGGACTATTGCAGGTTGATTGTTCAGCAGATTAGAGATCTTGATATTGCTGACCTACCAGAGGATTTTGCAGATCCTGGTGATATCATGAATGCCGCTCTTATGATACCGCGAATTGGCAAAGGCCGCTGCCCGCAATTCAATGGTCTAGGAAAGAAATTGCCAACATGAGAGAGAGATTGAAGTCAATCCTAGTCAACACTGCAGAATGGTTACATAAGCATGGTTATGAAATAAAAAGTTTCAGAACAGATTCAGAAGGAGAAGAATCCGAAGCAGAAGCTCGCCAACTGCAAGAACTCCGCGACAAAAATAAATCAGCGGCTGTTCCCACTTCTTCACGAAGAGGTCCCAGGATCAAATTTATTGTTGGCAAGAAAGATACCCAGTCCGTCCCAGAGACAGAAATCACGGAATCCAATCCATCTCGCTCTAAAGGTAAAAAGTCTATTCCAAAGGAGGTAGATTCCGATGAAGAAAGAACTTCAAGTGATCAATCCGCTGAAGATGAAGACTCAGCAGAAACAGACTCCGATGCAGAAGAGGTTTCTGAAAGCGGGCAAGAGTTCAAGAAGATCAAGAAGGATCGTATAAGATTTTGAAGGTGTCCTTAATCGAGAGACAAGAGGGCGGATCGCATCAGAACCCGGGTAATGATCAAGAAAAGAACTACTTCTTTCCCGAATGAAGTTCGTGAAATTCCAGAACATCATCGCCTCGCGGATTTTACCGTTCCTCATACCCACCCGCCTCCACCTCCTGTTCCCTCGTCACCTATTCCTACCACATGCATCCTTGCAGTCGAGATATCCACCATCCTTGCAGCATCAACCCCGCTTGATACTCCCTCAGTGACAAGCATTCACACGGTTGATATACTGTCAAGCCCTCCATCGTCCATTCCTAGCCTGTCTTCACCCACATATGATATCACTTCTGAGAATGAATTCAATCGTTTCATGAATGAGTCAATGCGTGATCAGCTCAATGTGCAAACTACAGGAGCAATGATGACAGATACTTCTCCTATTGTCACGATACCCATGGTATCCTCAGACGTGACAATAACTTCAGAAGTGGTGATGGCAACTGAATTGACAGTGAATCCAGAGGTTCACACCTCCTTTCTTCCCCCTTGGCTAATATCTCAAGTGTCGAAGCGGAAGAAGCAAATGATTTCTCCGGAGGAGCTTGACCTCGAAGAGATAGTCCTTCCAAAGGCTAAAGGGAAGAAAAAGGCAAAGGTATACTCAAGGCTGAACGTTGATAAGTTTGGCCACAAGTATGCGAAAATTGGCATACCACCACATGAAGAAGGTGATGTCAATATGGAAGACTACACGGTGACAAAGGTCCAGCTTGGCAAGGTTACCAATGAAAGTGCAATGGCCGATGCGCAAGTGGCATTGGATATCTTGGCTGGAAGACTGGATAAAGTAGAGCAAGCTCGCAATATGTACAAACAGAGGGCAGAGCATTATGCCACTGTTGTAAAGAGACTTGCAGGTTCTCCAAGTAATGCACAACCGCTGACAGCAAAGATAAGACCCAAAATTCGTCAAGAAAGTCGGAGAAGTTCGCCCAAAGGAAGAGTAAGCTGTATGATTTTGTTGAGAAGATCATTGAACACGATCTCGCATCATAACAATTGCTGCTGACGAAAACCACCATGTTAGCCAAGCTCACCACAGAGCTTGACAAAGAAAAGGGCGTACTTTCCCAGGAGCGCAGAGACATGGAAAAATGCCTGTTGTCATGGTCGGAAATGAAACAGGTAAAGCTTAGCAAATTGGTGGAGGTTGGGGTAATTCCCAACAAAGAAAAGTTTGTAGAGGTAAGAGAATCCTTTGAAAACATCAAATTCAAGTAGTTCCACCCTTACGTACATCTCCACCAAGTACGAAGATGTCAAGGACATCGTTATTCTGAGAAAGGTACCGTAAAGAGCTGCTCTCTACCAACTTCTTGAGGAGAATCGTGATCTTCCCGGCCAAGCCACAGAAATATCTCAGCCTCTGCGCAGCCGCCATCATGAAATTGGATTGATTTCCACGCTCGCATTTTCTTCGTAAGCCTCACTCAACGCCATTTGTGACAATACAAGGTTCATGATTGGATAATCTAAAACCTTATCTTGACAGTGTGCAAGAAGGTTCACCTTATCCGCCATGAGATCGCATCGCAGAATTCACACCATTGTGGATTACACCGCTGGTCCGTATGAGAAGTTCGCAAGAGACCGTGAAGAAGTATGAAGATCATGCTTCAAAGCTAAGGGAACCAATGCCAGAAGATTCCCCGTTTTCCAAGTGCCATAGATACTCTGCGGCATCCCTTTTATGCATCTTGTAAATATTTTCCTCGATACTCAAAATGTCTTTTGTAAATTGTAATTACACGTTCAAAAGCATGGCCCTTTGTCACCATGTTCCTATTCTTATCAAAGCAGGGACCTTCTAAAATCGCTCACCTAACTTTCCTTGATTTCCTCAATTAGTTTCCTAATTTTGCTCATCCCTCTTTCTATATAATGTGAGGGTTTTCCATTGTAAATTTATCCTTTAGTATTTTGCAATGAAGTGCTGCCCTTTTTGAAGCAGAATTGTGAAACTTTGTGTTCATGCTTTGTGAATGAAATTTGATCAATAAAGAAGAAGATTGCAAGCCAGACTTTGTGTTGGATTCGATAATCTTACAAATTGATCTTATTTGGTGGTGATTAGGTGATGGAATCTGAAGGACTCTAAGTAATTTATGTAAACTTTGTGTTACATCCTTTATTTAGATTTGCATTTGTGTTTTGTTTATCTTTCGGTTGAATAATCTACAAGACTTTGCGCTTGTAATTATTCACGTTCTTTGGATACTATTGTTGAATGATCTACAAGACTTTGTGCTTGTAATTGTTCATGCTTTTGGATAATTTGGTTGGATGATCTACAAGACTTTGTGCTTGTAATTGTTCATGCTGTTCGAGGAATTGCTGCGTCTAAGAAGACTTTGTGCTTCTAATGTGACAAACGATACATTTTCACAGATCCACCATTGAAAAAGCTACGGAACGACTTTGTGCCTTCGTGAGCTTTCCTTTTTATGGAATGATGAATGTAACACACCCCCCCCACTTCGTAAGTTTTGTGTACATTTTGTAATTACTTGTTTGTTTTACTATCGCTTCTGTCAGCAGTAAGAAGGGCGCCTCCCCTTTCCGAGAGGAGAGATTTACATCTCACATAGCTGTGGCTGAAGTCCAAGTTGTGTAATCTATCGAAAAGCTGATTACTTAATTTTCACCCAACACATATGCAGCTACAACATTTTATCAAAAACTTCAAATTGTAAACTCCAACTCCTTATTCTATTGCAACTATGACTGAATACAGAAATTGAGCCAAATTACATCTATTGCAGTTGACAGTGCATTTGATAAGATGTAGATACAGATAGAATATAGTGTTGTCTCAGACTGTCAATGCAATTACAGACTTCTGATTGTCAGTGATTTATACAGAGTAATGAAGCAATATCAAATAAATAACCTGATGATGGTAGCACAACGAACTCCTCCAGCAGATTGATGAAGAACCTGTTGTGATGCTTTGTAGACTCAGCCAGCAATGGTGAGGGGTAGACGAGTTCTTATATCCATCACATCTTGCCTGTCAGCGGCTGGGTGAGTATTCAATCACTTCAATTATAATAATGTTCCTTGCTGAGGATGACGTCACCTTGTTGTTGACGGGTCCTCCTCCAGATGGCGTCTACACCAAGCAGCTCCCGATAATATCATGCGCCTCCAAAATGGTATTCTTTGTCTTTATCGTAACATCTATGAAGCGGCTATCTCCATTGTCTTAAAATAGCAATTTGACTTTATTTGGCACCTCTTATAATAAATCGATTACCTTTGTCTTCTTTCCCCAGCTCCTCAATCGAATATAATGCAGCACTACTCTTATTTGTAAAGCCACGATTTCCTGATATAATATAATCGCTCCAAAGGTAAGCTGCGTGTCTTTCCTAGCAGCTCT
>VDFB02257132.1:0-46267 GCA_007258455.2 Sequoia sempervirens | reverse complement strand
CATCTTGCCTGTCAGCGACTGGGTGAGTATTCAATCACTTCAATTATAATATCATTCCTTGCTGAGGATGGCGTCACCTTGTTGTTGACGGGTCCTCCTCCAGATGGCGTCTACACCAAGCAGCTCCCGATAATATCATGCGCCTCCAAAATGGTATTCTTTGTCTTTATCGTAACATCTAAGAAGCGGCTATCTCCATTGTCTTAAAATAGCAGTTTGACTTTATTTGGCACCTCTTATAATAAATCGATTACCTTTGTCTTCTTTTCCCAGCTCCTCAATCGAATATAATGCAGCGCTACTCTTATTTGTAAAGCCACGATTTCCTGATATAATATAATCGCTCCAAAGGTAAGCTGCGTGTCTTTCCTAGCAGCTCTCTGTTAATCTATTGTCTCACTTGTATTTTTGTCCCATCTGTCCCAAGTTGACCGATTTCCTCAGACTTGTTTCTTCTTGCAAATAATATAAAATGCTTACCTTTGTCGCCTTCAGCACGTCTACGATTCCAAGCTTTACAAAGTCGTCTTCAACCAAGCAGGCACTCAAGCTCCATTCGATAAAGTCATCTTTGTTTGTCTTGTCTGACTTTGTCTTATTTGCCTCTGATAGTTTGTCTCTTTGCAGACCCCTTTTCAATACGTCTCTCCTGACGCCTGAAAGTAATGAGCCTTAAAATATTATTTAATCCTAGCAAACAGATCCTCTTAATTAATATAAAATATTGCAATGATGTTCCAAAATCGTATTCTTGACTGCAGATATGAATTACTCCCAAAATGAAACTAATATTTGCAAATGATCTTCTCCAAAATATTCAATCTCTTCAGATCAATTTTCTCCCAAATTTGGCCAAAGGCCATTAAATCTGATAATTCTCAATTAAGCACAAATGGAAGATTGAAGTATCTTCCTCTCAGCTGCAACCCTTCAGAGGAATATTTCACCACCTTAGTTATGCCAATCAAAGGGAGCTTTCGGTCTCAATGATCAAATGTAGAAACTGCAGAAACCCTAAGCTCCACAATAACTCAATCAAATGTCAATATCAAAATACCTGGATGAAAGAAGCTTAGCTGACCCTTGCTTTATACTTTTTCCCAAGAGAGGTCGGACTCCTTCTAGAAGCTTCTTAAATAATCTTTTTAAAATAATATATTATTATTTGCACTTTACAAATATTAAAATATCACTTTATAATATAAAGTGCAAATATAAAAATAATAATTATTATTAAAGTTACCTTTAATAATAATCAAACATTATATCTCAACAAAACTCTTTATTTCTCCAAATCAACTGAATCCAGGAAAAGAAGCTAACCACTGACCAAGTAACTGCCTCAAACGACCCTCTAACCATGCTCATTAGCCTATGAGAGTCAAGAATAGGCTAAACCCTCAAAAAACTGTCGCTCATGAAAAAAGGGACATTACAAAGAAATATAGAAAGGAGGAGAGTTAGAGAAAGAGAGAATTATGTTATTCATGATTATTTCTATGCAGGGTTGCCATCAATGAAAAACGGGGAGATTGTTGAAAGTTGTCATTGATGTCAAAGGTGAGAAAACATATTGTCATTGATGTCAAGTGTATGAGCAAGATTGTTGGAATTCATAATGTCATTAATATCAAAGGTTGGAGAAAATTGTTATGGCCGACGTAATCTATAATATGGCAGCAATAAAAAATAAAGTCAAGTGACAAATCATGATTCATGAGGTTCCATGAGAGGGTAGACATTCTACACACTTGTAGATGGCATTTCATTGCAAGCATAAGACATTTAAGTTATGGAGATGATGACATAGGAAGAGATCCTTTGAATTCATAGTTACCCAAGTATATGTGAAGTGAGAAATTCTAATATGAGGTACAGGTCTGCGAGAATTAATCTTATAACAGTTAAAATAATGAGGTACTAGAACAAGAAGATAATGAACAAAAGATTGTATAAACAATTAAGAGAAATGTTACCACCTTCATCAAGACAGAATAAAGAAAATGGATAGCTATGGGAGCCAAAGACAAAGTATGTGAGATAGCAGACTTTCAAATGTTTGTGTTAAGATATAATCAAGCATTAAAAGGCAGCGATTCTGTGTACATATTGAAGGCAGTGAGCCCATGTCAAAAGTAGCGATCAATATACTTAAGCAGCAGCAATTATTGCAAGAAAAACTAATGAGTTCATGCATTGACACAGGCCGACCAGCAAGTTGAAAGAGTCATTTAAATGAGATTACTATGAAAAACACCGATATTAATGAAGGCAGTGATGAATTTGGATTAAATTCATATTTATTAATAGTGGTCCATCCTCATAAAAATAGCCAACCATCATAAGAAATCGTTCAGCATTAATATAATATAAATCGCCCACACTAACTAATTATCATTGAAAGTGGTTAATGAAAAAGGTGAACAGCGAATTTATTAGAAAGAAAGAGTGTCAAATATTATTAAAGAAAGAAGCAGCGATAAGTTTAAGGCAGCACTTAAAACAGAGATTAAATTTTATGTGGCTGACTAACTATAAGAAGACAAAATCATCCCACTAGAAGACAAAATTTGTCTTATTCATATTTTGTCCTATTTGACTTCTAAAATGGTGCAATTCATAAAAGAAGTTTGAGCAAACAACTTTTAATTTAAAGAGGTGCGATTAGTATTGGTAATGAAGTGTTATGTTTTTGAAGGTGAAAGGATATGTCTCCAAAGGGAATCGCCTCCTTTGGTAAGGTATAAAAAAGAGTAAGATTTGTATGTTGAAAAGTGAGAGTGAGTGAGATGTGTGAAGATTAAATAAGTCAAGAAAAAGGTGTGCTGTGTAAACAAGTAATATCAAATACACAACAGCAGATCCATGGATAGTATATAAGCAGATTAGACAAGGGGTACACATGCAGATTTGAAAAGAAGAATATATGGAAATATTTGAAGATAATTGAAAGGATATATTGTTAAGGCAGCGATTAAGCATTCAGTTTGTTAAGAATTGTTAACAAGGGGTGTCACCCTTAGTAAGAAGTCACCCCTCTTTTGAATCATCACCTCTATTCACAAAGGCATAAGGAGGATATAAAGGTAAAGAAAAGTTTGAGTGAAAGTAAGAAGGTAGAAGTGAGAGATATGTGAGAGGATTAAATATCATATATATGCACTAAGTGTAGTGGGTGTTAAGGAAGAGATATGCGAGAAGATTAAAAATAAGAAAGGACACATCATTGTGAAAAGATGTATGTATTGTGAAGTGTTGCCTCTCTTCATTGAAGATACAAATAGTGAATGTAGAATGTACAAGATAAGAAGATATATTTGATATACACCAGCAGGCTGATGAGAAGGTGTATTGTGGAGTATAAGACAATAAGCATATCATACACACCAGCATATAAAGAACAAGTATTAAAGAGGATTGTTGGCATATAGTAATCAGTTTTTAAGGGAGATTCATGATCAGCATAATAGCAGATTGGAAAGGAGATTTATAGCAGAATTTGTGAAGAGAAATTGAATGAGGGGTTGGTGCCTCTAGTGGGTTGGTGCTCACAAATTGAATGAGGGATTGGTGCCTCTAATGGGTTGGTGCTCACATATTAAATGAGGGGTTGGTGCCTCTAGTGGGTTGGTGCTCACAAAGTGAATGAGGGGTTGGTGTCTCTAATAGGTTGGTGCCTACAAAATTTGTAAAAAGAAGATTAATAAAAGCAATATTCTTGCCTCCCGCAAGGGTTTCCACATAAATCTCATGTTCTCCTTGTGTTGCATAATTATTGCATCTTATGTTGTTATTATGCAATTAGTATGCTTATGATTTTAAGGTTGAAAACGTAAAATATTATTGTTATACTGATTTACCTCCCTCCCACCCATGCCCCCTCTCAGTATAACCGTGTGCTCATCATTCTCAAAGGTCAAGTTACTTGACAAAGTGAAGTTGTCAATTTATGTTCTCAAAGTTGCAAGTTATTTCCGATTCCTGAAATAAACTACAAGTTACCAAAAAAAAAAAAAAAATCAATTTTCCAAAATTTGCAAAGTTTGAAGATTTTCTAGAATCCTAGAAGTGCATTGTGTTGCAGATACCAAAAGTTGTCCAATTCGTAGAATACATGTCGGAACTACAAGTTGTTTGAAGATTTTGATTCCCAAAATATATGTTGGAAGTGTTGGTGTTTCAATTCGCACCTCTGGAATGTGGATTAGAAACAGACAACTATGCACAGACAAACTGCTCTTTGAATTAGGAGGGGAAACTCCCTCTTTGTTGATGTAGCTTAAAGAAAGTAAACTAAAACTAATTTGCCAATCTTTTGTTCAGCTAAGAGCACAAGGTTATAAAACTCAAGTGTCGTAGCTCAGATTTTCTCTTTTAGAAGTTCAACTACGACTAAGCCTACTCTAATGACGTTTCTAACTACTCAAATAAACGCAGAGCTTGAGAATTAGAAATGAACAAGGAATGATTCTTTGACATAAATACTTAAATAATTTTTTTTCCAACGCACATCTACTATACTTTCAATGCAAGCTGAAATAGAGATCATGTAAGCATAACACATAAAATGGAAACCTGAGATAGTAGATCAAAGCAAATGAGGCATAAGATTTTCTTTTCTCCAATTTCAAGTAACAAAGGTTACACTTCTGGGACAGCAGGATTGTAGCAAAATAGGCTTACAGCTTAGCGATCAACCAGAATACACTGACACAAGACATAGGAACTGAACAATATCTTGCAGGCTTGCAGCTAAAAGAGGCTTGAAAACTTGCTCCAACACTAAGTGAACAATACTGAATAACAATTAGAAGGCACTAGTAGGCTTAGTGATTTGTTATCACAAGCATGGTTAAGAAAATAATGGGCAAGGCTACCCTTATTTATACACAAGCAGAGGAGTAGGGAACCCTAAAATCTCCTTGCTTTTACAACCAAGACTTGCCAATATGCAAGCTATATTTCTAAAACTAAAACAAGATAAGCATCTAACAACCTATGAAAGCATAAAACAGGGAAAGTGCCAACTATTATGTTATATCCCTTACATTGAGACTATATGTTTGGTTATGTGTTTGAATGCAATGTTAGTTGCAAATAACTGCTTTCATGTGATTATGACATTGAGAATGTGATAGTTGTTCCTTTTGTCGTAACTGTAATATTAACGAACTCTTTATTTTGCAAGTGAATTTATTGTTCACGTGAAGTTGAATGAGATCATGAGATTAAATTTAAATGCATATTATTTAGTCGTTGAGAACAATCTAACCATAATCCTTCCCAGTGGATGCAGGATTGCCGAAGCCACGAGAGAAAGGGAAATATCATCAGGGAGAGACATGGTTAACAATGGATCAATTTATTGTCATCTCACCCTGAGCCGGTGTAAGACAAGGAATCAAAATTGTAACTTGGCCATTAATATTTAAAATAATTATTTAATAAATAAGTCAATTTAAATTATATATAAATCAAAAATCATCTTAAAAAGGGGGATTGCAATAGTTAGCAAATATTAAACTAAAACAATAAATATAATTAAAATAATTATTATATCCTCTTAGAATTGGGTGAACCATTCTTGATATATATATAAATTTTTGCTTGAGGATGTTAATATTTAATTTATTATATGATACATGAGTATCATCCTTTAAAAAGGGGAGAAACCATCGAATGGCTGAGTTTGAAATTAATTAATTTGAAATCTTTGGGTGGAATCGATGTTTGGGAATGCAAACCCCGTTCTTGGTCACCTCCTTCTTGAAACGTCCAAGAAGGGACAAACGAAGAGACGGGAGGAAGGATTTCAAATTCTCTATTCGAGAATTTTGGGGGTTGCCGGTTTTCACCTGATGCTCTCTCTCTCTCTCTCTCAGTTTGGGAGGGGTCTTCATTCTGCATTTTGGGGAAAGCTAGTGGCTTTTATCATTAATTCCGATCTTCATTTGGGGAGCCATTATTCTGATACTCGCAATCTAGTTCTAGAAGACTATTGTGTTCACGACATTCATTTGTTTCATTGTTCCACCTCCAACTTCTCTATCATTTTTCGGTGTATCTCATTTCTTCTCTCTTTGACCGTTGTACAAATGTTGAGAGGCTTACTCTAATCCTTGGATGCTTTTGAGATTTAGATTCTTTCCCGAGCTTGCCTATACTCTATGCTCACGTTTGGGATTCCTCTCTGAATTCACCAGTATTGTTCAAGCTTATTCCTTAACTTAGTCTTCTTTTGAGGTCGACGACTTTGAGAATTGATTTCTTTGGCGAAGTTTTGTTGAGCTGTGCATTGCGCTGGATGTTTGCTTAGTATATCTTCTATTCGCTATAGTGGTGTCGTATACTGTTCTTCGCCTTGGGTAATTTCCGCATCTGAGAGCATTGGGAGTTCTATTGGCCAGTGGAATTTGGGGAAGAAAAGCTTGATATCAAATTACGAATCCAATCTCTCAGGCAGGTAACAAGTTATTGCTTCTAGTATTGCTTTACCGTGTTGCAATTAATATGGTAATATTTCCCAGCTTGAAACCGTATCTCTGTTCAGAAATAGACTTGTTGCGTTTAGCCAATCTCTTCATTGTGTAATACTTGGAAATGATGTATTGCTTATGAGTTTCTTCCAATCTGTGTCCTCTTGTTGAAATCACTAGATTTATTCCAATCTATTGAACTCAAAAATTAACTCTCGTTGGGTCTAGGCAATGTCGACCTTGAAGACAGTTCTTCAATCAATTTTAGTTATGTTTTCCCTTAGCGGTTGTGGGATAAAACTGGAACCTTGATCCTCAGTAGAGAAACCTGAAATGGTTTTGGATTTCTTATTCTTTATCATGTTGTGGTCAAACTTGTCTGGGTATTTGAAGATCTGCTAAATTATAATTTGAAATAACTTTAATTAGTGAAATCTGAGAAAAATAATTTATTATTTCCAATCAATCTCAATCTAATCAGCAACTGAATAAGACTTGGTTCCCATTCTTTCTGCTGTTTGGAAAAACTCCCGAATTTAAACATATCAGTAAAAATAATAAGATCTTGGAAGTCTCTCAGTTCTCATTCGCAATCACTTAATTGATTATGACGTTGATGCATGGGTGCTCAATGAAAACAACCTCAATTAGAAGAGGCAGTTTAGCTTTTAAGTAGTGATAAGATAAGAGTCCAATCTCTCTCTCCTAAAGGGTTTAAGAAAACAGCTTAATCCTAAGAAAAGATCCTTAAACAGATTGATGTGATGTTAGTTCCTGTGATTAAGATATAACCTCGAACTAAGAAAAGAATGATAATTAAACCCTAAGATTAAGTTTAACCTCGAACCAAAACAAGATTGATAACCCAACCAGATGTTTTAAGAAATAAGAAACTGGATCTGAGAGTTATTATGTCAAGCAAGGGTGAGAGTGCTGACGACACAGTGGTGCCAGAGATATCGGCACAGGAGTGCCAGTTATGTTAAAAAAAAATCCTTGGCCAAGGTACAATGCTAGATACAACATCTGTCAGCTATCAAGTACCAGATATACCACTGATCAGAGTGGCCTTTCTAGTTGGCAGGAACCCTTAGTAAGGCCGATCGGGAGGTATAGGTCCTTGACACCAGGCTCAAAGGCATGATGATAATTTGATCCATGTTGATTACCCTCGTGAAGGGCAGGTTCTTCAGTTGAAGAAACTTGGGATACCAATAGGTCTTGGTTGGGCGATAAAGCCCCTGATGATAATTCTCTTTCCCTCATTGTTAAAGAAGTCCAAGTATAACAACATGAAGATAATGTCAAATGTATTTCTTCCTCACTCGTTAATCCAGCTACATGCAATGCTAATTAAAGTTTACTTTCATTTATGTCATGATTTATGTTAATGTACGTTGTAAGATTCTGCAGTTAATAAGTGAGATAGTTACTTGATTCGTTTAGCTGAACTGAAAGATCTGAAATTAGTTAATGAAAATAAAGAAGTTATTTCTTTCCTTAGTTAGCTAATTGGTTGAATGGGAAACCCAGATGGGTTAGTTAGTTATTGTCGGGTGAAAGTTGGTAGTTAGTTTTCCATTTCTTAAACCATAGAATAACAGTTGTTACATTTGTTTCATAGTTGTAGTAATTGTTCGTTACTTTCTGGAAGCAAAGAAAAGTAGTTATTATCTTTCTGAGATTCTCTGTATATGTTTACAGTTAATAGTTTTTATTTCCGCTGTAAATGGAAGTTTAAAAGTTAGTTGATGAGTTGATTGATGTAACGACATCAGAATTGATTTTCTTTATCATCTAACTGCAAAGGAAAAACCCTAGTTTGACAGTTATTTAATTATTAATCTCCCGTGAACAGTTGGAGGAAAATAGTTAGATGTTACATGTCCGCTGAAACTGAAAATTCAAAAGATAGTTACATGTTTGAATTAGTTGGAAAAAATTTTGGAAACCTTAGTTTCGAGAACAAGTTAGTTGCAATTCAGCTGAAAGTTAGTTGACAGTTGAATTTTAAATTGTAGACCGGATAGGTTGTTACATATTACAACTTGTTTTCTTTTCTCTTTCAAAGAATGGATAAGAATGAGACAAGAATAGAAAGAAAGCATGAGATAAGAATGGGAAGAAAGCTGGGAGAAAGTTGTTGCTTTAAATCTCAACCACATCCGCCAAAAAGCTGGAAACTCCATCTCTATCAGGAGCATCAATACTATCTATAGCAAAATTCCGCTTTTCCAAGATCTCTTCACCTTCTGCAATTGAACTTAGAGAATCTTTCACATCTTTAGCTGCTTTATCAAACCTTGTTGACATTGCTGCAATCTGACTCATCCTTCCAATAACAGGATCACTATTAACACTGCTAAGAACAATGTTCAAGAACTCGGCGTGTATTTCATCAAGTTCAATGTAAGAACCATCACCATGACGATACTGACAAGGAATTTCTGAAACAAATTCACTTATGAACTGGAGAGCATCAACAACCCTTTGTTTGTATGCAGCTAACTCTTCAAATATTTTTTCGTAAGTTTTCACCTTGAAGAGGTGACGTTCTCTCCACGCAAGGATTTGTCTCTTATGTTCTCTTGTAATCACTGAATCATATGCAGTCTTCAAATCTGAAATAATTATCTTGTGCATAGGTTTCACTTCTGCTATACACTGCTCAAATCCTTGAATCCCTTGGCATAGGTCATGGGCATTACACCTTAGCTGATATATTTGTGCAAGAACAACTTTGCTTCTAGTGATGAACTCCTCAATCCAATCCCGCATATGCTTCCCATATATCACCAACTGCCTTAACTGTTGTTGATTGACTAGTGTCTCTAGAATCTAGGGCAGCAACTGAGTAGTTTGTGAAGTGTTGTGAAAAAGATTAGAAATATATTGCATGAGTTGTCGAATTTCAGCCTTGAGGGATGCCTTATCCTCTCCATCTTTAAGCACTCTATCCTTGAGATTTTTTGTTGCGACATTGAAGAGATTTATATCTGTGTGCTTAGTGCTTTTTTCGAGATTGGCTTTAACCATTATGAAATCATCAACCTTCACTTCATCAATATTTTTATCTTTTGGAGTTGTAGCAGTCTCCATAATTATCTCACCCTCTGGATTCTTTTCAAAGTGAACTTGTTTCTCTAGTTTCTTGACAAGTGCATCCTGGTACATGTTGTCAAGCTCAGCAAAGTTCAGTTGATATGAAAGCCTCCTTCTCTTCCTTCCCAGGGAGTTCTCAAGCCAAGACAAGGTGTCTCTACTAACTTCTAAGGGAGGTTCAGCTGTGACTTCATCAACTTCTTCATCTTCTAAATCAATGTGAATCGGAGAAGATCTCGGCGATGGTGGAGAATCATGTGTCAAAGGCACTTCTTCTTGTGGTGCGGGCTCTTCTGGAGGAACTTTTGCTACAACTATTGGCTGCTCCTGTAGAACTATATTGGAAAAGTCCAACCTTCTCTTTACATTCTTTGTTGTTCTGCTAACCTTCACACCTTCTGGAAAATGACTCATAGTCTTCATTGTTGGTTGTGGTCTGCAAGAAGAACGAAGAGATGAATGTACTATTGGCGGCTTTGCGGCTGTAATAGCTTTCTTCTGATTCCTCTTGAGGCCTAAGAAAATCTTGCTATTCTTTATGACTCGGCTTATTCTTTCTTCAACTGAAGTGCACTCTTTGTTGGACCAATTGACTTGTCAAAGTGGTTGTTGCTCAATTTGATTCCAGGTATACATAGGAAGAAGTACATCTCCATTATCATCGAACAATCCTTCAATATCTTCTGCCAAACAATCTTTCATCTGATGGAGTGTAAGCCTGCTATTGTCGCTTCTCCATACTTCAAACTCATCTTTGCAATTAGCCCATAAATCTTCAACTGCGGGCATATGAGCACAATTTTGACCAAGATGGGATGCGAAGACACCATGAGGATCGTATGATCGTCTCTCGCTGAATGGATTGAGACCAAATTTTGATAACTCATCACCCATTAACTTTGCATCTGCCAATGATCTACATCTGTAGATTCCCAATTCAACTAGAAAACTGAAAGTAGGCTTTTTTCAGTTCTGCAAGAACTTGTGAACCTCATACACTTGCCTTAGAAACTCCATGAAAACCGCCTCATCTGAAGGATATCTTGGCAGCATGACTGGGGCACTTGATGTTGGAAATGTTGTCATTGATGTCAAAGGCATATAAGAGATTGTTAAGATTGCGTCATTAATGTTAAAGGAATAAAGACAATGTTATAGAAAAAGTCAAGTCATTGATGCCATGAAAAAATGTTGTCACAAAGAAGTTTGTCATTGATGTCACAGCAAAGAAGAACACTCAAAATACTGCCAGTGATGATATTCAGAATTGTTGACAAAGCAATATAATCAGAGATGTTAATGTTCAAGATTTTAATCAGATCGGCTAATGTTCAGGATTATAAGAATTGAACTGCAGATTTATTAAGCAGATGGGTTAATAAGAATTGAACTATAATCAGATTCTGGGAAAGATTGATATTCAGGTTTGGTTTCGTTGGCTTAAACCCGACTTCATAATAATCTACTTGTTGAGAAAACGAGGAAGACAAATTCAGTAAAGAGTACTAAGATAATCGTTTGTTAAGACAGCACACCCAATCAATGAAAAGATACGTTGACTCCCAAAACGTTTTTGTTGAAGAGTCATGAGAATTATGCTAACTAAGATTTTGTTTCAAAAAGAGTTATATGGATCGGTTTTCTGAAAGGACAGGTCATCTCCAAAAAACGTGTTCATATAAGAACTGAAAAGACGTGCTTTATATGAAAAGTTTAAAACTGAAAAGACATGTTTTCTTATAGTGCAATCTGAAAAGATGCGATCTAAATGAAGTGCTACGATTTTCTGAAGTGATATGGTTTTGTCAAGTGGTGCAATTGTCTTTAACAAGGCAAACAATAAAAGTCAGTTTTTATGAGAATATCAATTTGTGCATAAACAGAAAATCAATGAATTAAAGCAGGTCGATTATGATTAAGACAAATAAATGGCCCATCTAAAGAGGTGTGTTGAAATATGAAGAGACAGAGTTGTGACTAATGTGTTCTTCCATCAAGGGTTGCAATCTTTGAGGAAATTATATATTTGACATTCAAATCAGAGTGTAGAAAGTAGTCATGCAATGGAATAAAAGGCTATATCATCTAGAGTGCATAGAGAGGAAGTAATCAGAATCATGGAGTTTAATGAATATCATCTTTGATTGAGCAAGGAAGTAATCAAGGTAGTAGTATGGATTTGACTGAACATTATTTGTGAAAGAGAGAGGAAGTAATCAGAATCAGAGTTGCATGAAAATGTATATCATCTAATGTTTGGGTTAAGAAGAGTGATTACAGATTGAGTAAAATTGCATATCATCTGAAGGATAGAGAGATCTGGAGTATGGAATAAAGGATATATCATCAAAATACAGTGAAGTGTGGAGCAAAAATGAATATTACAAATTGAAGATTTGATTAAGAATAGTCGAGAGACATGTTGATGAGCTGTGACCATTGAAGAAATATAAGAAGATCATTCCGAGGAAGATATAAGCATATGTGAAAATAAAAGATAAATCAATTAAGTGGTGCAATGTAGATGAAACGTCATACAAACACCAGTGAGTGTAAGAAATCAAAGAATATAAGATCTGCAGATGAGAATTTAGAAAAGATATACAGCAGACTTGGAGTAGACTTGGTGTGTGGAATAAAAGGAAGATCATGAATCAAAACACATTTAAGTAAATGCAGTCCATTTGAGAGCAGAACTTTCACATGACAGCAGATTCATGAATAATACATATTGCAGATTTCTGAAGGAATTGTAAAGGGTGTTTGAGCAGATTTATGAAGAGCTCATTGCAGATTGAGAAGAGAGTTGTGAAGGTAATTTGAAGACAGTCCAAGAGGAATATATGGTAGATCCATAGAGAAGAGTATAGCAGAAGGTTGTTTGAGCAGAATTGTCCATCATCTATTGAGGAAGCAACATTGAAGGTGGAGTATTATTCTTGATATTATTATCTTTGCTAAGTTGGTGCTTGGCAAGTGGGGGTTGGTGCCTCCAGTAGGTTGGTGCCTACGAACATTAGGGGTTGGTGCTCCTTGTAGGTTGGTGCCTACTAAATCAGTTTAAGGGGTTGGTACTCCATGTAAGTTGGTGCCTACTAAACTACATAATTGGTGTTTCAAGTAGGTTGGTGCCTACATTCATTGTAAAGCTTATATAATTCATAAAGTACATTATTTGTACCGTGGTTTTATCTCGTAAGGGTTTCCACGTAAAATCTTGGTGTCAACTTGTTCATATTGTGATATTCTTGCATAGTTGATTTTGTGTTAGAGTTTGAAGTTGATAAAGGTAAAAAGGGTAAAGTTTGTTGATATACTGATTCACTCCCCCCTCCCCCCTCTTAGTATATCTTTGTGCTCTTCACTAGAGAAGCTGTACACTCTGATGTAGGTGAAGGTAGGAAACTGGATGAACCAATCAGCCCACTTTGGCATTGCTGCCCTGGTAGTTGATGAAATTCATACATGCAACTCGTTATCTAGGTCTCTCACCGTATGCATCAGGAATACCTCATTCACCCTTTTGTAGTGATGTGTTGACTCTGAAAACTCCAGCTGAGGGTAATGATTATAAACATGTTGTACATCCAGAGTCCCATTGGCGTTCAACCCTTTGAATTTTCCTTGAAAGGCCACTAGGTAGACCAGGTAGGAAATCATGTGGAACTTGTGGATTTTGAAATATTCAATTATCTGTTGGTGAAGACTATCGCTGATCAAGGTTGGCCAATCATAGAATTTTGTTTTCTTCATGATATGCGAGATGACATAAAACATCCAAGCCTGGAATTTTGTAGCTTCTGCTTGACTAGTGACTTAGCTGAGCAGAGTGACCATGATTGCAAATTCCTCCTTGAATTCTCCACGCTCGATGTTCTTTGGCAAAGTGTTATGTTTTTCTTTCATCCATCTTTGTGCAACTTTCTTGCGGTATTTATCCTTGTGCATGTCCCACACCTTTTCACATTCTTCAATGGAGATGGTTAAACTTTCAGACCAAGGTGGTATTGAAAAACACTTTTCAATCATGTCTGGCTTGAGATTGTAATGCTTGATACAAGCAATTACAAGCTCTAGACTTTGCACCAAGACGGGAATTGTTGCTGCTGCAAGTAATCCAGAGTGATCAAGGTGTCTAATTGCAACACTGCTTGCATCTTCCAAAGCACACAAATTGAACACTGGTTTGACATGATGCAAATCAGTTTCAGCAGTTTTGATGAAATCATGATATAGCATTGATTTGGTCTTGAATTTGATGGGAGACTACTCCATACTGAAAATCTTGAAGATTGACTATAAACTTGACTATGTTTGGACAAGTTTTGCACAAACCCTAAATTTAGCTTGCTGATTTTTTTTCTTCAAATAGACAAATTTTTCAGAAAAATATGAGATATGGGTTTTGTAAAGAATCATGTTGCAAGAAGACCTAGATTGCTCATTTTTGAAAAATCGTTGATGGCTGGTTGAAAAACTGAAACCCTAATTTTTGAATTTTTTCCAAAAAACGTAGAGATCTGGGTTTTGTGCAGAATCACGTTTTTTGTGAACCCAGTTGATTAGATTTTGAAAATATTGAAGATTTCTTAGACATGCAAGAAAAAAGCAGGTTCTTGAAAATTGAAAAAATTGTTCAGAATCATGAACTAAGTTGACACAGATTGCTGAAAATTGAAAAAGATGACCCCCTTCTTCTGAAAATTGATGCCCTGGAAAAATAAAGCATAGAAAAAGGAGCCTCTATGAGAGCTGATTTGGAAAATATGAAGAACTCTGAAAAATCTCCAAGTTTTTCCCTTCAAATCTTGAAATGGATAAAAATTTATGTTTCTTCCTCTCTTGCCTTGGACACCACCTGCAAAAAATGTGAAGAATGAATGCAAAGGCATCCTTTAAATAAGTTTTTAGGTTTGAAAATTGTTTTATTACATAAATTTAGAACTGTGAAATGCTAAATTAGGTGCATCGAACTTGGGCACTTTTTTTATGTTGAAAGATGAAATTTTGAAAAATTTCTCTAAGGCATGAAAGCTTGGACGCCACCCTTGGAGGACTTAGCCATTTTCTTAAATTTTCCTAAATTTAGCTTGATTTTGACCTCAATTTGACTTTGAATTCCAAATGCTAGGTTGATGTTGTGAACTAGCCAACTGATCCACTGTGGAGCCTGAGTGAATCTGACAAGATCATCCTAGACGCTACTTTTGATAAAAAAAAATTATCTGATCCTTCAAAATCATGGGCGCCCCTGGCTACCTGGGGCGCCCTAGATTACTAGTGTTAGCCATATTTTGACATTCTTCAACTTTTGTGTTTTCCTTGATCTTCTGATGAATTCTCGTTTCTGGATGATTAGGTGGTCTGATGAATTGATGGCTGGACTCGTTGGCTAGCCTGATGAATTCTGAGGGGGGTTTCCTTGGAGTGATATCTCTTGAAAACTGATTTTAGGGCCTTAAATCCTTGGGCGCTCCTAGCTAGCTAGGGCACCCAACTCATCCAAACTTGGAATTTATTTTGAGATTTTCATCTTTGCTTGACTTTCCATTTTTCCCAATTTCATCCCTCCGTTCCATTTGTGATATCTGATGACTACCAACTCTAATGAGCTTGTTAATGATTGTGTTTAAAAGCCAGTGCCAATCTAAAGAAATGCTTTTGGAGATGACTAACCCTAATTTTACCTTCTGGATGTTCAAATCCTTGGGCGCCTATCTCCTCCTAGGGCGCCCAAGATCTCCAGCCTTAGCAATTTTTGGCTCTTTTTCAGCCTTCAAACTTGAAACCTCATGTTATGTCCTCTATTTGATCTCAATTTGCTAACAACTGACAAGTCTGATGATCTGGCTAAGATATTCAATGGAAAGATGGCAGAATTCTGAAGAGATTGACTAATGTGGAAAACCCTAATTGTTGGATTTGAGCCTTCAACACCCTAAGCGCCCATGGCTACTTGGGGCACCCAAAGTTCCCAAACTTAGTTTATTTTCTGAGTTTTTCATGATTTGCATTTTGCTTCTTTGTTGAGACTTCTCCGTTCGATCTTCAATTCTGGATGACTGATTGATCTGATGACTATGATAATGGATTCACCGCAAAGCCTACTGAATTTTGAGCAGCATTGTCTGGGAGCACAAACCCTAATTCTGACATTTGGTGCCTTGAAAAATTGGGCGCCCCTGGCATCTCCTCCAAAGATAGTTTTATTTTCAACTTTTCCAGTTCTTCCTTCATTCCCCGTGCTTGTCATTGCCTTGACTACTAGAGACTGGAAAAAATTCTAAGGCATGAGCATCTAGGCGCCTAGACTAAGCTGGGGCGCCTAAACTTTGCAGACAGCGAAAATTTTACATTTTTCAACTTTCATAACACCCCTTCATTCTTCGTTCTCCGTTCTGCATTCATGTTCATTGTTTCTCATCTTCTGTTTAGTGCTTGAATGTTTGAATCTGACACCTAGCAGTTGAGTAACCTCCATTAATGGCCTTGGAGCTCCTGAAAAAGCTTCTAAAAAAGCAAAATAGACCCACTAGGGAAAAACTGATACTAGCCTAATGAGGACGTATTGTAAGCCAATCAAAATCAGTTTGAACCCTAAAAGCCAAACTTTCTATTTTTAGAAAATTTTGCCAACATACATTTGAGAAGAAACCTAGAAAAAGTTCTATTTTTAGAAAGTTTCTAAATATAAAAATTTTCCTAAAATTTAGGGCCAAAAAAATGAGATCTGGGTTTTGTAGACTTGGTCACTCTGAGCAAACCTAGATTGTCAGATTTTGGGGTACAACAAGAAGCAATGTTACAAGACTCGCAGGAACTCGCCTGAACTCAACGAGTTGCGGTCTGGGCTGACCTTGCAGACTTGGGAGTCAAGTACTCGCCGGACTCACCGAGTCTGGAAGACTCGCTGGGTCTGGGCGAGTCCCAACCCCCAAACTTGACCATTTTAATTAATTTTTTTAAAAAAATTTACAATCTTTCAATGCTTGTTTGGTTTATGACATGCCCATCTAGGACTTACAAAAAATATGAAAATGGTGTGTGCCATGAAGGTCTATGTGGTTTTGAAGGTCTTCATGTGGGCTTGGTGGCAAGGGCTACCCCTCGACCTGACTAGGGGTGTTGCCCCCAGACCTTCACAAGGGACATTGCCCCTTGACCCGCTAGGGGCGCTACCCCTAGACCCTCATGAGGGGCACTGCCCCTTAACCTCGTTGGGGTGTTTCACCCAAACCCCCATCAAACTATAGGTCTAAGCATGTAATAGGCCAATGATGAATCGTGATCATAAAACCTACAAAATACATATCCCTTGTTGCAGATCTTTGCATCTTTCACAGTCAAAGCCATAATCAAGGATTATCTTGTTTCAAACATTGTACAACTCATTTAGTATGTAAGGATGGCCATAGGCAAAGTTGGCATGCTACAATCATTGTACTGTTGTTGAATACAAGGTAAGTCATAGTTGGCAAGAAATGCCATTTTCATAATGCAAAAATGTATCAATCATGCCCTACACAAGAAACACATAGAACAATCCCATCTATTAGTATGCTAGCTAAATTCAAACTAGAACATAACCATTTATCTTTTTACTTAAGAGTTCATGTTTGTTAATGAGCTTGACAACAAAACATGCAGTCTTGAAGGCTTCAAGAAAATCTTAATAATAAATTCCTCACTTGAATATACACACCAATCATTAAGACACAAAAAAATATCATGGCTACATCATCATCCAGGACCTATCTTAGATGCTAGCGAATGACTTGTGGTGATGTTGGGATGAGTAATGCAAGCTCCTTTGAGCCATAGGCTTATATTTTTAGTTTTGATATATGTTTTGATAACATGGATTTCATATTCCATGAGTTTTGTATACATTTGACAATATTTATATATCTAAATGTGTTATTTCCTTCAGCTAAAATTTGCATTTATACTTATGTGATCGATGTATGTTTGTGTATGCGATCAAAGTAGTTTCTATTTGATCAGGTTATTGTGTCTTTAAAGTTTATTTATTAAAGGGTGGATGAAACAAGTTTTAAATCCTTAAAAATCTCTGAATTTCTTAGGTTTTTCAATTTGTTGAGTCTACGCCGAGTCTGGGCTCCGAGTCCGAGTCTGAGTCAAAAATCAGCTTGTCAAGTTTGAGGCAGGTCCGAGTCTTGTAACATTGGTTGGAAGTACAAGTTGTTAAACTTTTCCAATTTTCGGAAGTGTAGGTGCAAGTTGTAGATGGGGAGACTTTTCCAAAATTACAAGTTGCAACTACCAAAAATTATACAAACCCCCAAATAGCACAAAATGCAAAGTTTTTATTTTATTTGAACCCCAAACTACACCAAATTGTCAAAAAATTTACTATTTTGCGAACCTCATAAATCCCAATATCTTTCAAAGCAATATTTTTGCTTGTTCTAAAACCTCCAAAATCACCAACAATCTTCATTGGCAATTTTAATGGTTTGCTAACTCACCAAAATGTTGATGGCAATCAAATTGAGGTAAAATTTATCTGAATTTTCAGCTTTGGTGTTCATAGGTGGCATCCATTTGCGGTAGCAAAAAGTGAAACAAATGGTCAGTTCTGGAGAGTTATGGATGGTATCATAACTTTGAATATGAAAGGTAAAATTTATTAGTTCGCTTATCAGAATCTTCAGCTTTGGCATTCGTAGGTGGCTTCCATTTGCAGTAGCAAAAAGTGAAACAAATGGTCAGTTTTGGAGAGTTATGGATGGTATCATAACTTTGAATATGAAAGGTTAAATTTAGAGACTTTATGCTTGTTTCAATTTCTGGTCAAGTTATATAAAACAAAGATAAAATTAATCTGTAGTTGAAATATGTTACTTCCTTGGAGCATGTAGAAAAAAAAATGCCAAACTTTATTTTTATTTGCACTTTTGAAATTTCACTCAAGTACCTTTATGACTTAAAAGTAAAATTTAAATTAGAAAACACAAATTTCAAGAAACGGTTATGAAGTAATTAGAGATGAATTTCAGGAAAATTAGATTTACAAAAAGTGGTTATGAGGGAGTTACAAAAGAAAGGTTATTTATATAAGATCATACAACAAATGCTTCAATGTGTTATGTTTGTATTTATTATTGTACAAGTTAGATGGGTTGCAACTTGATTTGAAAATTATCTTTCAAACATAACTAATATGGTGCTATTACATCATTACCATAAGCAATACATGTCTATGTACAAAATATCGTCTAACATTAAATAATTTCTCATAAAACCCATTCCAACAAGCAAAAAAACTATTCCATAACATGCAATAGACACTTCCTAGGAATCGAGACCTTTAAATGCACTAAAATAGCAATTGAACATGACACTATTAGAGATGTGACATGACATTTTATAATAAAAAATAACATTCAACTAAATATGCCCAATTACCAACTAACATTTTAAGATTATGATCAATGTAGAATGGGGGCATGTGCTTTGCCCTTTGGGATCATCCTAGACATTTTCAAGACACAAGAACACAAAGGGAATATCTTCCATGAGTCCCCCCGTTTTTTTATTGAATATTTTTCTCACATCCCAGGGACATTCCAAAATTATTTGGGCCTCCCTAGAGCATTTCTTGTTTTAGGGGGTTACTTGAGGACATCTTGACATCCTAAAGACACCAAGGGATGTCCCAAAGTCATCGAGGACCATGTTGGCCATTGTTCTATAACAAAACACACATTTTAAATAAGCAATTTAAAGAATAGAACTGAGGCATATATAAGCATTTATTTTCATGATGATAGATAATATGACTATCAGATATTCATATCCATATTTTAGGGTTTCACTTAATTTGGGAATTTTTTTGTCATCCTAAAAACACATTCCTATGTCCCTACATCCCAAAAACTGAGTGAAACATTGATTATAATAAAAAGCAAAAATAGAGGAATATTCTACACAAACAGAATACTAGAACTGATCACAAAATAAATTAGTTTAAACTCCAAACCTCAGTATGCCTCTATAAGTCAACTATGTATCTTCTAAATTGGCAAGAACTACCCAAACTTTTTATCTGTTGGCAAAGAGAAGAATATAACATTTACCTGTTCCCCAGTGATGCCATTTCCAAAGGCTTTGTACAAACTCTCTTTTGTTATTGCCCCAACAATTAGGTTTGGAAGTTGGTACTCAAGCCTGCAATTTTTGGGAGCAGATGCATTAAAATGATTATTGTAAAAATCCAGGAGAAAACTTGAGAACAATTCTAAAAATATTGTAGACCCAAAGAATAATTCGCCTGCATAAAATGTATTTTCCATAGTATAGCAGTGGTTCTGCTTGCCTGATACACTTTAATCTGCTCAGAATGTTGATGATCAGAAAATTGTTTACTTCTTGTTTATACACACATTTTTCAGAACACCAATAACTGGTCACAATCAGCAGATCAACGTAGAAAGCATTGAAGTTTTTTGTTATATTTATTGTTTGGCGTCAATTATTTTCTACATACAAAGTCAATCCATTCCCAAAACAAGAAGATAGTATATTATTTGATATTCTTGTCACACCCCGTTTTTGGACCAAGTTGACTATGCTATTTTATCTAACTTTAAGTCAAATACTTTGATGTGTGTTTTAAATTATGATACAAAAGCTATAATTTTGTAAACATTTATACTGTGAATGTTCTTCTATATTTATGTTAAGGCAGGGAAAATATCAGTTAGATATTTAGTTAGAAAGATGTAAATGTGAAATTTTTATCCTTGAAATGTTAGTGAATGATTTATATTGTTTTATGATACTGTGATTAATGGACTAACTACCTTGTTGGTTTAATGAGGTGGACGCAAGAAATTAGTTTTTCCCCTCCCGGATGAGGAGGGAGAGCATCACTGGAGAGAGGGAAGCAGATCCAAGAGAATAAACAAGGTTCACAAGGTTTAACAAATCTGACCAAACTCACCAAGTAGACAATGTTAGAGCATAATGTTATTAGAAATAAGCCTAAAATAAACATTTAACAGCTTTATTATAGAGTTTACAAACTTATAATATAAGTATGCATTTAGCATATTATAAATTAATAAAAATATTTAATTAATTAATAAATCATTAATCTTTACTATTAATTGATTTATTAATTAAAACTAATGTTGCTATTAAAAGGTATGGTAACTTCTCACATGAGTGCTACCTATCTTATTCCCCTATATTTGATGGAATTTTTTTTGAGAATTTTATATATGTGAGATTTTGCATTTGGTGAAAAATGCACCTTGCACTTAAAGGGAGGTATTGGTGTGAATAGGGATATTACCTATATGATTCATCACCAAGGTGCTATTCACACTTATTAGTTTACTTAAGGTACACATAGGATACTTATTACTTTATGTCTCATATCATAAGAGTACGACACTTGTCATAATCTTATGTTATCCTATGTCTCATCTTGGCCTATATAACCAAGGGGTTCTCATTGTAATCTTATTCGATTCATCATATCATTCTATTTGCATTCTTTAATGGTAAGTTTATTCTTGCCATATTGATCTTTTGAGTACATTGTGCTCTCCATTGATTCCAAAAAAGTAGTTTCTTAGAATAAATGATGGTGACTCTATAACAATCCACCTACATGCTTTTAACATTGTGGCAAGTCAATTAGCCTCAATGAATGTTAAAATGACAAAGACAATAAATGTATTAGTTTCTTATGTTCTTTGCTAGATTCATGAGATAATCTTAGTATATCCATTAGTAGTACATCTAAATTAAAGCTTGAGGAAGTAGTCACATCCCTGCTATCTAAAGAAATGAGGGAGAATTTTATGGAGGATATAACAAAAAATGCCTTGTTTATAAAAGATTGTGAACAAGAAAGAAATATTTACAAGTCTACGTACAAACCATGGAAGTCTAGAGATAATTCTAAATCTTGAGGAAAACCTATGAAGAAATGTTGGAGCTATGGTAAAACTAGAAATTGTAAGAAGCAATGCAGACTTTAAAAGGTTGGCAAAGATAAGGCACCTAACAGTGTTCTTTCACAAATTCCATGAACCTCCACTAAGTAAGTCTAAGATGTATTCCTAGCACTTTCAAGGACAAACTTATGTCATGATGCTTGGTTGATTGACTCAAGAGATTCCTTTCATATAACTCCCCACAAAGAGTGATTTTGTGAATATGAAAGGTATAGTGGAGGTGATGTCTTCTTAGGAGACAACTCATCATATAAGATAATGAGGCATAGAAGAGTGAAGGTGATGCTTTAAAATGGAAGGGTTAAAATCTTCCCTAGTGTTCTAAATATTCCTAGATTGGTGAGAAACTTGATACTTGTAAAATTGGTGATGTAAATGTGTTGGTAATATTTAACAAAAACAATTGTGCAACCATTTGAGGACCAATGGAGTCAACAAGAGGAGTCCACACTGGAAAACTATTCAAGCTCCAAGCAAGCACTATTAATGATGGATGTAATAGCTCTATTGTTCTTGAGGTTGGCACCCATACTTTGCACATGAAGAAGACAATACACTGGCATCATGCAGGGTAACATATTGGAAAGAAATTCCTTCCAGCTTACACACTAGAGGAATGGCTGATGCGATTTCTAATTGCTCTTTCAGATTATCGTGAACATTTTGTGTATGGTAAACATAATCATGTAAAGCTTCCCACTAGTGCCACAAGAGAAGATGGGCTTTTGCAGCTAAGACATAGTGATGTATTGGGACCAATACTTATTCCACCACTAGGGAAATCTTTGTTTTACATGTAATTTATTGATGATTTCTCTAGGAAAACATGGATATTTCCTCATAAAGAAATTTGAGGTTTTCAATAAATTCAAGTAGTTTAAGGTTCTGGTAGAAAACCAAATCAAGAAGAAGATAAAGGCGTTGAGGGTAGATGATGCTAGAGATTTAAATGCATTCAAGTAGTTTTGCAAGCAATGTGGAATAACAAGGCAAAACAACTCCATATACATCATAGCCTAATGGAGTTGCCAAAAAGCATGAACAAAATTCTAATGGAAATATCAAGAAGTATGCTCAAGTGTGTAGGCTTTGAACAAAAGTTATTGGCAGAGGTAGAAAAAACAGAGTTACCTAATCAATCAATCACCTACATCAGCCCTTGTTGAAAAAAGGCCATAGGAGACATGAGCTAATAAGAAACTCTCTTTTCAATGTTCTATGAGTCTTTGGTTGTGATTTTTATGTGCATTTCCAAAAGAAAAGAGAACAAATGTGAACTATAAAGCAAAGCCATGTATCCATATTACATATACTAATGGTATGAAAGGATACAAGCTTTAGAACCCAAAAACAAAAAAGAGGGTTTCAATTGTAATGAATCTTTATATTTGGGGCATGTCAGTAATGCCCAAGGAGTATAGGTGGATCTAACAAAAGATCCAAGCCATCTTGGATTGGCCTCCTCCTACCACATTGACTCAATTCAGAGAATTCATTAGCCTCTACACTTATTAAAGAAGATTTGTCATGGGACTTTCACAACTTGCAACATGCATAGCAAAAATGACCAAGAAAGCTTTTCCTTGGACAAATTCAGCACAAGAAGTTTTTGATAAACTTAAATAGGTAATGAGCTCATATCCTATACTATACTTGTTGTACCGAATCTCTCTTCCTTTTGTTGTTGAATGTGATCCATCAAGAGAGGGGATTGGCGTTTTTTTGACACAAAAGGACACCCCATAGCTTTTGAAAGTAGGAAGTTGAGAGACCAAAAAAAGGATTCTCCATTTATGACAAAGAAATGTTAGCTATTGTGCATTCCTTGGAAAAGTTTAGGTAAACCCTTGTTTGCGGGTGATTTGCAGTTAAAATGGATCATACCAATTTGAAATCATTCATAAGCCAATGAGATTCGAATGATAGGTAGAAGAATTGTTTAAGCAAACTCCAAGCCTCTGATTTTGACATAGAATATATGAAAAACAAAAAGAAAGTAGTGGTTGATGCACTTTCTAGGAAGCCTACTTGGAGTTCCATTTCTATTATTACTGCTGATTAGAAGGTTGCCATTATGGTAGAATATGCTAATAATGATTTTGCCACTGATCTAATTGATGGTGAGGTGAAGGATGACAAGTATAAATTGACAAATGGTCTCATTCTCTAGAAGAAGAGAATCTTCCTCATTCCATAATCCAAAATGAAGGAAAAGGTTTTAATACCTTTCCATGATACACCTCTAGTAGGGCACTTTGGCTATTACAAAACTTATAGATAGATCAGAGAAAGACTTTCTTGGAAGGGACTTAAGGAAGATGTTCTCAAGCATTTCAAAGAGTGTGTTGTTTGTCAACAAAACAAAGCAAAGCACACTTTTCCCACAGGATTGTTACAACCACTAACTATTCCTAATTAGAAATGGGAAACTATGTCTATGGATTTCACTACTAGTATACCCAAGGTTCAAGGAAAAGATTGCATCTACATTGTTGTGGATATGCTAACAAAATATGCACATTTCTTCCTATCCCATCAAATTTTAGCAATCGTATGGATTATTGTAATAGCTATATGAATCACTATAGTAGTCATACAGATCATTGTAGCATTCATAAGAATCACTATAGTATTCGCATTGATCATTGTAGCATTTGTAAGAATAACTATAGTAGTCATAGGGATTATTGTAACCTTCAAACTCTAAAGGTCTTCAATAATACTCATGAAACATGAACTTCTTGAGACTTTTCAGCACAATGGGATGCCTACATGAAATTGCTTGAATGGATAGGAAGATTTAGTCTATGAATCCAAATGGAAACATAGGGGGTTTTGTCCTTCAAAATTTGATGCCAAAAAGGCTTTCATTCTTAGGTAGAAAGATAAACATGGGATTTCAATCTTAGAAACAAGGGTTTCTTCACAACACGATGGACACTTCTTCTTTCCCAAACCACTCCTTTTATAGGTTCTTCGATGAAATATAATATTATTTTCTTTTTTCCCTGTTACCTCCAAAGATTTATTTACAAAGTGTCTAGAAAGATCTTTTAAATAAACATTACTTTTTGTACCCTTGCTCTAGTGACACTTTATGATAACAACTTGAAAGTTTTTAATAATAAAAACAAGTTGCATCTTAATAAATATAACATAACTTTTATAAGACAACTCAAGGTATGATTTTAAATTATTTCCGTCACCCTTCCCTTTAGCCTATGGAAAATAAACTAATAGGCTAAAGTGTCCCTAATTAACATCACCTAAAAAGGGGGAAATGATACCTTACAATATTCGTTATTAATTAAAATACTCTTGCTTGGGCAACCATTCCATATAAGGAGTGTTGGAAATATTGTCATTGATGTCAAATGTATGGACAAGATTGAGAAAAAGAGAGGTTGTAGAAATAATGCTTATAACATGATAAGGTTAAGAAAAGCCAGATGTTACATACAATGATATTAGTGAATGTAAAGAACAAATTGAGAATGTAAGAGATCCAATTGTTGAGGAATGAAGATTATCAATCAAATATTTTGCAATACCTTGTGGATGAAACCAAGTCTAAGGGAGGTCGAACTTGTGCTATTGAAAGAAGACTTTACTTGTGCTGACATGGTATTCAATCTACAGAAAAGAAGAATATAAATGAGTCGGTTCTTATGAAGAAGGATTTAATACTTGGTGATATTAAATATGAGGTTTCGCTGCTTTGTCTGAAGTAGTGAACACTTGGAAGTTTATGAAGTGTTGAGCAAAATTGGAAGACTGTGGTGTGTAAAGAAGAATTGGTATCAGAGCAAGGTCCTTCTTGAAAGCCTAACCACTTGAAGGAGATCCTTAAGAACACATATGGCAGATCATAACAATACAGTGAAAGAACCCATCTTTGATGGGACTAATTATGCATTTTGGAGTATTAAGATGGAAGCATATTTGAATGCACTTGGGTTTGATGTGTGGCAATCTGTTGTTGATGGGTATACACCTCCAACAACCCCTCCAACGGATCAAGCCGGGAAAAAGAGAAGTGAGAACAATGCCAAGGCTAAGCATGCTCTTCTTTGCAGCCTAACAGATTCCGAATTCACAAAGGTTATGCGTTGCAAATCAGCAAAAGAAATTTGGGTTAAACTCCAAAACATCTATGAAGGAGATGCAAAAGTAAAGAAGGCAAAGTTGCAAACTCATCGAAGGAAGTTGGAAACTCTCAAAATGAATGATGATGAAAATATAGCCTCATACTTTCTTCGTGTTGATAAAATGGTGAACATTATGAGAGGACTTGGTGAAGAAATTGATGATGCTTTTATTGTTGATAAGATTCTAAGATCTCTATCTACAAACTTTGAGGCCAGGGTTGCAGCATTGGAAGAATTAACAAACTTAGACCAACTATCAAAAGATGAATTACATGGGATCCTTGTTGCCTATGAGATGAGGATCGAAGGAAGATAACCACAAAAGGAAGTCTCATTCAAAGCATCCAAAAAGGGCAAAAACAAGCATGAAGAGCCAAGTGACAAATCAAGTGATGAAGCAGAAGCCTACTTCATGAAAAAACTTAAGAAAGGAAAAGCGAAATATAATGGAAAATTCCCCTTTAAATGCTTCAATTGTGGAGAAGTTGGACATTATGCTTCTAAATGTCCTTACAGTGATAGTAACTCAAGTGAAGGTGAAAAAGAAACCTACATCAACAAAATAAGGTGTGCGTGTTTGAGACAAATGCTATATCTTTAAGTGACAATCAGAGAGTGTGAGTAATAATGTATATTATCTGAAAATTGGAAGTGGGATTTGTAGAGAGGCTGTATGTATAAAAAGATAAATCATCCAAACACAAGCAGAGTGCAGAAATATATATTATTTATGTGTGAACTTTAAAGAGATGCCCTACATCACAAGGTAGAGTCAAAATGAGATAAAATACAGACTTATAAGGGTCATGTTGCAGATCTAAGTGAATGAGATTGTGATCAATGAACTATTCCTAAGAATTACATGAAGAAACTACAAGGCAGATCATAAAAAGGAATAAGCGCAAATTAGAGAGCATCTTGAAGATTAAATTTATCAGAAGATTGTGAATGATTATGATCAATTTAGTAAAAGGAGATTGTACACAGTTTGGATCAGATTTGTGAAGAATAGAATGCAGATTTGGTGAAGTAGATGGCATCATCATGAAGTAAATAATTTATGTGAAAAGGAAAGTTGTGAACAAGATACATTTATTACACAGGTAATTGGTAAATAATTGATATATTAACAATGAGCAAGACGCTCAATAAATAGTTTACAAGATTTACAACAAGCCAGAAGGATAAGATCGGAGACGATCTTATCTTCAGGAAAAGCAGGAAGTTTCTAAAATAAACTTCAGATAAGATCTCGGACAACAAAGACGATCTTATCAGGATATTTTACAATATTTTACAATATTGAGCATTAATAAATAAATAATAAACATTATTTTAATACCCTCCCTTAATGCTCAATCTATCTACTACACCAAGATGCCCCCTGAATTTTACAAACTTATCTGTACTGAGCGACTTGGTGAGAATGTCTACTGTCTGATCCTCTGTCGGAACATACAGCAACTGAACTGATCTGTCTTCAACCAGCTTCCGAATGAAATGACAATGAGTTTCCACATGCTTGGTTCGCTCATGGAAGACCGGATTCTTGGCAAGTTTGAGAACTCCCCGATTATCCACCAAGGGAGTCGGACCCTTGAGATATTTGCATATCGGCAAGCATCCGGCGAAGCCAAAGATATTTATATCTTTGAAGCATCCATGAAACAAAGCGCCTCACATCTCTGCCTTTTACAGCTCCCAGATACTACCTTACATGTCGAGGGAGAGAGCCAGCACTGCTTTGCTTCTTACTAGTGCATGTGACTGCACCGGATCGCAAACTGAGCACATACCCAGATGTTGATTTTCTATCATCAACTGAACCTGCCCAATCTAAATCTGTGAACCCACTGAGTTTAGGATCATGACTCCGAGTGTACAAGAGTCCAAAATGGGAGTGCCTTCACATAGCCAGGCCTGCAGCTTGGCTGCAATGATCCCAGCCTTGGGAATTTCATTGAAGCGTGATATGCTAGCTCCTTTACAAAAACTCAAATTCAGGTCTAAGTAGCAGCAAGATAGATGAGGCTGCCTACTAGTTGCCTGAACAATGTTTCATCTACCACAGGTGAATCGGACTTAGCTGACAACTTAAGCACTTTTTCCATGGGTGTAGAGGCAGGTTTGCAATCCTGCATTCGGAACTTATCCAGAAGACTTCGAGCATACTTGGACTGGGAGATGAAAATGCTGCTCTCTGTCTGCCAAACCTCAACACCTAAACAATAATGCAGGAGGCCCAAGTTTGTCATGTCAAAAGTTTTGCACAAGTCCTGTTTGATCTCAGTGATCAAAAGTGCTGAACTGCCAATAATGATCAAGTCATCCACGTAGACAACAACAAGCAAAATCTCATTACCAGTATTCTTGACATACAGGTTCGAGTCAGATGGACTCCTTTGAAAGCCATGATCTGAGAGGTACGTGTCAATTTTTATGTACCAAGCCCGAGGAGCCTGTTTCAGGCCATAGAGTGCCTTGACCAATCTGCACACCTTCTGTTCCTGACCAGCAACTTTGAAACCTGGAGGCTGCGTCATGTATACTTCCTCCTTCAACTCACCATTGAGGAAAGCACTCTTCACATCCATCTGATGGACCTTCCAACCAAATTGGGCTGCTAAGGCAAGGACGAGCCATATGGTACTCATTTTGGGTACATGAGACAAAGGTCTCCTATAGTCAATGCCCTTCTTTACATGAGAACCCTAAATTGCAGCAGACTGAGGCTTTGTACTTGTCAAGGGTTCCGTCAGCTTTGTATTTCACCTTGTACACCCATTTGCAGCTAATGGGCTTCTTCCCTGGAGGAAGATTGGAAAGTACCCAAGTGTGATTCTTTTGAAGACTCTGGTATTCTGATTCCATTGCCTTTTCCCACTCAAGTATCCCTTTTGCCTCTGAATATGTCTGAGGCTCATAAACACTGTGAATGTTGGCCATGAGAGCAAAATTTACTATAGACTGTTGTTTGCTCTTGTTTCTAGATGATCTACCCTCAATGAGCTCATCAGCATGAAGATCACTGATAGTCTTAGCCCACCATTTTGGTCGGAGAGTAGATGTGCCAACATCAGATGCAACAGGAGGAGCTGGATCTGGTTGTGGATCTGGAACAGGTTCAGCAGGGAGATGTTCATGATCATCTGGAGGAAACTCAGGTTGAGCATCATCAAAGACTAGGTCTTTGTCATCCCTCCCATCAGGTGGACCTAATGGAAGTCGGACACTCATATCAGGACCCTGTAGAGGCTGATCCTCTGAATGCTGAACAGGTGAGGAAGAGTGAAATGGACCTCGTTCCTCATCAAAGACAACATCTATTTGCAGAAGATAAAGGCAGTCCGGTGTCTATATCAATCGGCCCTATGCCTTATGGTTGTCAACGTACCACAATGAACATGAGTTCACAGCTCTTGGAGTCAACTTAGTCGTAGCCTCTGGAATCAAACATACAAGGGGGAGCCAAAACTTTCAAGATAGTGATCCTAGGTTTGCGGCCAGACAAACTTCTAGGAGTCTTCCTATGCCGTATGAGTGGGTGACCTGTGGGGAGATAGACTTATGTATTGAAGTATACATCCAAAACTTGGTAGGAACCTCTTGTGTTGCAACATGGAGGCGAGCCATCTCAACAATGCGATGCGATTAGCGTCCTCTACAACACCCGTTTTTCTTTGAGGAGTGTAGGGTGTGGTTAAGCCCGACATTTTATCGCATGAGTATCGAGAGTTGGAGAATGGATAGAGCGAAATTCCCCATTATCGACCTAAGAGTTATAATACAGAAGCCGGACTTTCTTTTTTCAACCTAAGGCCTTAAACTTCTGAAATACATTAAAAACCTCTGATTTCTGTGTAAGAAAGTACACCCACATTTTCCTACTATAGTCATCAACAAAAAGTAGAAAGTACTTGCAACCAGTTACAGAAGAAACAGACATAGGGCCACAAATATCAGCATGAACTAATTGAAGTACCTTAGAAGCCCGCCAAGAGTCGCCATCCTTGAGCGGTGTGCGATGCTGCTTCCCAGCCTGACAAGCACCACAAACGCCCTGATGCTGAGTCTGAATGTCAGGTAAGCCATCTACAAGTCCCTCCCAAGCAAGCTGAGAGAGATAGTGCACGTTCAAGTGCACGTACCGCTGGTGCCAAAGACTGGTGACAGCTAAATGTCTGGCTGCCAAGGCTAACTTTGGAGAATCACCCGGTGTCCACAAGCACGTAAAGGACATGATCCTCTATCAGCAGTATAGTTAATGCGGGAGCTCCACGATCAACAATTGAACATGCAATGCGGGGCTGAACACAACAACATCCATCACAGGAGAATGCAGCATAATTTGGTGACTTCGAGAGAGAAGATTTGATTAAATGCTCCAGTGCATAATACGTTAGGGAATATGAGATCCCTCCTTGATTGAACTGAGCGGTGCACAATGCTTGGAGCAAGCATTGTATTCCCTCACCTCCTCCAAGATCGAGTCGGTGCAAGGGGAAAGAGTCACGTAAAGGCAATCCAGCCTATGAGAAATGTGCCGGGAGCACGGAATCTATGTACCAAGCGGAGGGGATTTTACATGAATTACTGCGGGGCCTCTTCTCATGAATGCATAAAAGGCAAATTCCATACGCTTTCGAGTGCTTTCTGGCGACATTACGCTTCTGCTGAGAGCCTCACTGCTTCTTTTCTTTCCGAAGCCAAGCAGGCGCGACAAATCTTTCTTGGTAGCCCAAATTTATGGCCGGTAGTTTCCGTTGTATATTTTTTCTTCTTGTTGGAATTAGAGCTTGAGCCTTTAACGAAGTTGGCCTTTCCCATGATGCTTTGACTGAGTTTTTGCTGCAAAGGCCTGCTCCGTGGAGGATGATGAATCACTGCTACCGAACTGTTGTCTCCAGCGATCCTGCTGCAACAGGATAGTGCACAAATTTGGAAACTTGAGATCAACATTAGCAGACGTAATGTTGAGAGTCTCTATGAAATGTTCATAGGACTTCGGTAAGCTCTTCAGGGTGATCACAACCATGTCTTCCTCCATTTTCCGACCAATCGCCTCCAACTGATCTCTGATCTCCTGGATTTTATTCAAGTGCGCTTGCAGAGTTGTCTTCTCATCCATCATGATAGAAAATAGCATATTCTTCAAGAAAAACGCACGGCTTTTGTCGGAAGTTTCATGCAAATCCTTCAAGTGATCGGATATAGCTGGTTACCAAGGGGAGATTAAGAGTGATCATAATAGATCTTAGCTTAATAAGCATTCACAGCTTCGCGATTACGCTCATCAAACTACTGATCCTTACCCACCACTTTGGGGCCGAGTAGCTTTGGGGTCAATACGATCAAGACAGCGTGGTAAAAATTGTAACATCCACTGCTTCCAGTGTTGTAATTTTGCCATTAAATCTGGCCCCTCGACATTAAATTGCTTAATTTGGTCATCTTCAGCACTGAGACCGAAAAGCGAGGTACCTTAGAAGAGGCTAATGCACGAAACTCGAGGCACGAATTCCAATGCAAAAAACAGAGGCAAATTCAGGTACAGACTGCAGAAAGTACAGTGTACGGATGGCACAAAATTCGATGCTCGGAAAACGATGCACCCAGAAAATTCAGAGACCAACCCAGTTGAGCTCTCGAAAAACCCATCAGGAATCTGGAAACGAAAAAAATTTCTGCCTTCGAAAAACAGGTCAAAACCCTAGACAAATGTTAAGAAAACCTTGGCGCCATTAACAACCCGGAAATTGCGGAAAAGTGGGACTTGCATCTACGAAGCAGCGTCCGACTTCAAGTTGTGCACGGACAATATGAAGTTTAGCAGCTTCAAGGCAAAATCAGCCTAAGAAATGCAGAAGCGGCGTCAGAAGTTGTTAAAAAAGCGGCAGACTCAAGGCGTTTTCAAAAACGTACGGATATCTTCAATCCGCGCGCGAAACAGTAGAAGCAGCGGCCTTCCTTTTCAATAAAAAAGCGACCCGAGGAGATCAGCGATCAAAAGAAAGGGATTGCATCCAAAATAGAAACAAAAAGCGGCGGCCCAAGTGATTTTACGGCGTGTTACAAGGTGAGAATAGGTTAGCGACCCGGAGTGGGCATGATCAAGTCATGAAATTGCTACCAAGAGCCCGCGACTTTAGCCGCGAAAAATCTTTAAACGAGAACCCTCAAATTTGAATTACGAGGAAACCCGCGAATTTTTCACGAGCGAGCCACAAAAATTCCAAAAGGCCGAAATTTTTACTCAAAAAAAAATCTTCAAAAATTTCCCAGGAAGATTTTATTAAATTTTTAATTCAATATTCAGAAAAAACCTTTGAAAAGATTTTTATGAATTAAAAATTCAATATTGAGCAATTTGGCTCTGATACCATATTACACAGGTAATTGGTAAATAATTGATATATTAACAATGAGCAAGACGCTCAATAAATAGTTTACAAGATTTACAAGCAGCTAGAAGGATAAGATTGGAGATGATCTTATCTTCAGGAAAAGCAGGAAGTTTCTAAAAGAAACTTCAGATAAGATCTCGGACAACAAAGACGATCTTATCAGGATATTTTACAATATTGAGCATTAATAAATAAATAGTAAACATTATTTTAATAACATTTTGATATAATTCAAGGAGGATAAGTTCAAGAAGATTGTAAAGTCCATCATCCGTTGAAGAAGCAACATTGAAGGTGGAACACAATTCATTCAAGTTATTATTTTTTGCTAAGTTGGTGCTTGGCAAGTGGGAGTTGGAGATTCTGGTAGGTTGGTGCCTACAAACATTAGGGGTTGGTGCTCGTTGTAGGTTGGTGCTCTTTGTAGGTTGGTACCTACTAAACTACAAATTTTGTGATTCAAGTAGGTTCATGCCTACATTATTTGTAAAAGTTTATATAATTCATAAAGTACATTATTTGTACCGTGGTTTTATCCCGAAAAGGTTTCCAAGTAAAATCTTGGTGTCAACATGTTCATATTGAGATATTCTTGCATAGTTGATTTGTGTTAGAGGTTGATGTTGATAAGGGTTTAAGATTGTTTAGAAAGTTGAAAAAAGTAAAAGTTGTTGATATACTGATTCACTCACCCACCCTCCTCCCCCCCTCTCAGTATATCTTTGTGCTCTTCAAGGAGTCAAGATCAAATCAAATCATTTCACAACCTTATAAGCCCAGATATTGACACAGGGCCCACCCTATAAGTAGTATATCTTTACTTTTGTTGTAGTCGACCGTAGTCGGCCATTTGCTAATAAAACTATACTTAGTGGGAATAATACATGTCATGTACTTTCGGGTAATCAAGTCCCAATTAGTGATAACTGTTGTTATGAAACGTCGTGTCGGTTGGTTACTTAACTACCGCCGAACGTTATATGTACTCAGTTTGCTGTAGTCGGGAGAAGTTATGTGTGAATATTGATGGTTGATAATACTGTTGTATGTGATATCACTGATGATGAATAAAGCTTTTGATGCTCAAACATGATATATTTCTGTTATATTATTTTGTTCCATGTTCTGCATATAATTTAGTTTGCTCAGTAGTACGTAGTACTTGAATTACATTCCGTAGGGCAAACATTTGGCGCCGTTGCTTGAGCGGACTAGGGAATCTCTCATCATGGCAGCGTAATGGGTCTCCCGGCAGATGAACCTGTGAATAGCAATGAGGAAAGGGAAGACCTATTGACTGAAGATTTTATCAATCTGCGGAAGATATCATTACGAGATCACGTACGTAGGGAATCCCGCAGACGGGAGATCCCTGAGGAAGTTATCTGGGATAGGTTAGAAGTGAACGACGAGGTGAATCACCTCTTGAATCATATGCCCAGGTTGCTGGCCCGTCATTTCATTATTCTACAAGACTTGCGAGAAGAAGAGGATCGGGAACATCGAAGGCAACAAATACTACAACGCTACCAAGAGAGAACCAAACGAGACGAAGAGGAACGCAACACTAGCCGGAGACATACGTCCGGTAGTCAACAATGATTGCCTGAATAAATTTTAATGCCCGTACGGTCAAACAAAGACAAGAACCGAGTACCTAGCGAGCGGGAGACTCAGGAGGAGAAGGTTCGACGATCACTCAGGCTGCAAGAACAAGAAAACCGGCGAAGAAGACTACAGCAAGTTGGTAAGGAATTTGATGAGGACCTAATTGAAATAAACCAGAGTATTAAAAGAACACATGAGAATCTGACACGAATAGACACATCCATTGAAAGAGCACATCAAAGTTTGGTGGAAGGGAGGGACGAAGGACCCTTCCGCACCCCATACGTAGGAAGGTATGATCCTTATTAGAACGAAGATGAATTAAGTAGTAGCATCAGACGTTTTCAGGAGTTGTCCTTATTGGACGACGACGAACGATTGACAACTGGAAGATCTGAGCACAGTACCCCAAGGCGGAGATAGTACCGAAGGGCACCACAGGAGACTCAAGGTGTCGAGGATGCCAAAGGAAGACGTGGGAGTGACTCGTACGTGGCCGAGAGTGCAAGTGACGCACCGGAATGTCGCAGGGAAACCAGTCTAATCGGGTCCAATACACAAGGAGGACAACGGGGAAAGATGGCTACTTCGGAGCGGCAAAAGGTGCCGAAGTTTATGGGGAATGGGTCAGAAGATCCAGTATGGCACTATAAGACATGTGAAACTATCTGGATAGCCAGCGGAAAGGATGATCCGAACCAGTGGCTGAAAGCATTTCCGGCGACACTCAAAGATAGTGCCATTGATTGGTACTTTGAATTAGATCAAGCACACAAAGCTACATGGAGATTATTGAAGAAAGCATTTCAAGAGGAGTTCAAACTCCTGCGGGATGATAGCGAGATTGTTGCGGAGATATACAATACCAAGCAAGGAAAGCATGAGAGTGTGCAGACCTACAACCGAAGACTCAGAGATTCGCTGGGGAAATTGGAGGCAGAGCCGGCCGACGGTTTGAAGAAAAGATGGTTCATCGAGGCCTTGCTTCCATCATTAAGAAAGAAAATGAAAGTCGTACCTCCTTCGTCGTACGCTGAAGCATACAATCGGGCAATGGACATAGAAAGTGAAAATAAAACATCTTCCCAAGAGAAAAAGAAGACGGACGACGAGGAGAGTCCGAACGACAGCGACGGTGAATCCAAAACCGTACAAGCACTCAGAAAAGATATGATGCGAATGATGAAAGAATTGAAGTTCGACAAAGAGAGCGCAAGGGAAGCCCGAGAACTGTGGTGTACAGAGTGCAATGGGGAAGGTCACATAAAAGCGAACTATCCAAAGAAAATGTTCTATGATATCTGCCAAGTTATGGGACATTCCATCAAGGAATGCTGATACAATTTGAGAGCAAGGGGTACGCAAGTACTCTTCACTCAAGGAGAGTCAGCAACACCGCCGAACACACCACCGAAGCCCTAGTACAATAGCAATGCATCCCCTAGAGGTTACCGGAGCAACAAAAGTCCGAGAAACATGATACAGTACAATGCAAAAGGAAGGCCCATGATCCAATGCAAGAAGTGCAACGAATGGGGCCACTTCGCCAGGGACTGCCAGAACGGTCAAGGTTCGGGAGGGAGATTGTGTGAGTGGTGTGGACCAAGTGATCATGAAGATAACAAATGCCCTAAGCAAAAGGGTATCGACATGCTCGAAGTAAAAGAACAAGAGGTATTGGCGATCACCAGAGCACAAGCAAAAAAGGCCACATACCTAGATCCACATACGGAGAAACAAAGGATGAAGGAAGCAAAAACTGAAGTGGAACTGGCGATGGCGAAGGAAAACAAAGTACCTCTGGAGAAGCGAGGAACCTCTTGGCGGTCGGAGGCGGAAACCAACATCATACGGCAGGTACTGTAGACCACCATACCGATCAAAGTAACTGACCTTCTCCAGACTATGCCGCAGTTGGGACTGGCAATCACAAACGTCATTGGGGATGGCAAGCAACCGCGATTGGAGGAACGAAGGCAAGAATTGATACCAAAACTGCTATCGTATGGTGAACAAACAATTGACCCAGTATTGCTCACAGCGCACATCAGGAGGATGCCAGCAGTCGTGCATATGGAGATCAGAGGGAATATCTTGACAAATACTATCATCGATGGAGGATCGGGAGTCAACATACTACCTAAAGACACATGGAAGAGTCTTGGGAAGCCTACACTCTGGCCGCAAACATTCCAACTGGTTGGCATTGATCAACATGGTATCAAGCCGTTGGGAACGTTGATGGCGCAGAAGGTGACAATCGAGACACAACAGTTTTTGCTAAATTTTGTCATCATCCCATTACAGAGGAAAGTGTACGATGCACTACTTGGGAGAGGATGGCTGATAGCGGCGAAGGCAAATCATAATTGGAAGAGGAACACACTCTCAATCGAGAACAACGGGGGGAAGTATGTCTATTAACCCGAAGGGGAACCGGGCCGTGGCGAAGAATTGAAACTTCAACTGGATCACGAATGTGGATGGAAATTGGAGTGAATGTGTAGACCCGAAGGAAGAGCTATGGGCGGGCGTAGAAATTACTTGAACCCAAAGAGTTGTTCCGGAGGGGCCGGAACAAACTCGGCCCGAATGACTTTAAGAGTGTTCCACCAAGAGTGTAACATGCTACAAATCGGGGAAATCAAGGAAGAAGAGAAATAGGGAAGGCCCAGCCAAACACTTCCGGCCGAGAATGTAGAGTACAAAGAAAGAGTATCAAAGCTGGACAATCACATGAGTCCACAAGTCGAACAAATTACAAGATGAAAAAATTGTGTTGGAGTTAAAAAATGAAAAGCATGAAAAAATTAAAAAAATTAGAAAAAAAAGAACAGAGATGAACAAAGAGAAGATGGGAACAATAAAAAAAATAAGGAAAAAAGTGAAAAGATAGAAAGGATGACAGAGAAAATAATAAAAAAGAGAAAATGAAAAGAGAGAAAAAGGAGATAGAGGAGAGAGAAGAAAAAAATAAAAGAAATATGAAGGAGAACTTAAAAGAAATGAAGGAAAGAAAAGAAATACGAGGAGAAAAATAAAAGCATAAAGAAGAAATTCAAAAGTCGAATGGGAAAAATGATGGCAATAAAAAGGATGAAAGGTCGCCTTTTGATGCATCGTACGGTAAAGGTAAGAGGAGTTTGGCCGATACAAATACAAAACTCAAACATACTGGGTAGGTGCGAGCTCGCCAACGAAAAGTGATGAAAGCAACAGAAAATCGTACAGATTGATAAGATCACACGACGCCATCTGGACAGTAGATGGAGTATGAAGGAAACACAGAAAGGAAGCGAAGCATAACGAAGATAACGTACGGCAAAGCAGAGAGGAGGCCGTACGGCGCAATAGACTACAAGAGCAGGTCATATGGATTCAGGGATGCAATAGCATAAAGATTGTATGGATTAAGGGAGGAGAACCAAGCGTACAAATACCTATTCACACGACTAGCATACCCAAGTACATCATACGGAATTGGGTGCCCTCCTCCATCGTACGGCATAAATCACCAGGTGATCTTGAACAGTATTTATCAAGTCTCCCAGTCGTACGGAATATAGAGATTCTTCCAATTGTACGAAATACAAAGATTCTCCCAGTCGTACGACAGTCCCAAGGTATCCAGGCCGTATGATAGTCACTTGTGCTTCAGGTCATATGACATTCACAAGTTCGAGTTCTCCAAGCCGTACGGTAGTCCTTTGTGCTTCAGGTCATACGGCATTCCTAGGTCAAGACCATACGGTGGCAAGTTAGAAGCATTCAGATGCCCGTACAGAAGAACAACCTTGACAAAGCCGTACGTAAATACCATGTGAAGGCCGTACGATTCAACAAAAGTAATAACTCTGTACGCCCAAATCAGAAGGTCGTACGAATTAAGGTGGTCATACGAATTAAGAAGGCCGTATAGATTAAGGGGATCGTACTTAGCAAGCCAAAGGCAACCATACCAAAGGGGGGCATACGGACTAAGCAGGAGAGAGAAGCCATACGTAGTAAGCAACAAGAGGCCGTACCATTCATCGATTGAGAGAAAGTAAAGTCTAAGAAAAACAATGCAAAATCTGTATTTTTCAGCTTCGTTAGCACTATTCGGAACATGTGGAAAACTCATGAAAATGAGGTGCGCGATGAAGTTTCGAGTGGTTTCAGAAGTGTTAAATTGGTCTTGGTGGTGGGGGTGCTGCCCCCGGACCCCGCGAAGGGCGCTGCCCCTAGACCCGGCTAGGGCCACTGCCCCTCGACCCCCGCAAGGGGCGCTGCCCCTTGACCCCGCTGGGGGCATTGCCCCCAGACCCCCATCAGATTTATTGGAATTTCCAATTTGCAGTGCAACTAGCCATCATAGTGCAATCGCAAGAGAAGTTGGCTGCCAAGCAAGCGAGAGTTGCAGCTCCCGAGGAGAAGTTGGTAGGGAGAGATGGAGTATTGGGTGAGAGTGATAATCAGTTGGCAGAGGAGGATTAGCTAGTGGTGGAAAAAGATATAAAGGTGGTTAATGTGCAGCGACTTTCAGCCGACAGGGAGAGTCAGCCATAGGGAAAATAAAAGGAATTGGCTAGCACCAAGCAAGAACTCGAGTTGGCATTTTTGGTTTTCAGTCGTCTGGAAGACGACTTCTTTTTAGGGGGGGATGATGTAAGTAGTATATCTTTACTTTTGTTGTAGTCAACCGTAGTCGGCCTTGGTCGTAGTCGGCCATTTGCTAATAAAACTATAGTTAGTGGGAATAACACATGTCATGTACTTTCGGGTAATCAAGTCCCGATTGGTGATAACTGTTGTTATGAAACGTTGTGTCGGTTGGTTACTTAACTACCACCGAACGTTATATGTACTCAGTTTGTTGTAGTCGGGAGAAGTTATGTGTGAATATTTATGGTTGATAATACTGTTGTACGTGATATCACTGATGATGACTAAAGCTTTTGATGCTCAAACAAGATATATTTCTGTTCTATTATTATGTTCCATTTTCTGCATATAATTTAGTTTGCTCAGTAGTACGTAGTACTTGACTTACATTCCATAGGGCAAACACACCCCTTTTAAACAGCATATTAAAATGATTGCACAACGTGTAGAGTGAGGGAGTGAAGAAGGATTTCACTTAGTGCAATAAGAAGAACATGGTGCAAATTAATAAATATTTGTTGCTTGTTGCTTTATCTTTTGTTTGGTCTATTTTTTATTTGCTGGCAGCATTCTACATGGTGGCAATCTTTGTATTACTCCACATATGGTGCACGATACAATGCCAACTCAAATTCCATCTCACAGTCCTTATCTCATCTTGTGTTTGGGAAGGACTGCATCCCTAAGCTATGTTTCTAATGTTGTACTTAATAGCAATTCCCTATGACTGTGCCCTCTAAACCTCTCATCCCACTTATTTGTGCAACTGAACCCATTTATTGCAATGTTGCAAATTATAAATCTTTTATATGGAAAATTTGGTGATTGCAATCTTCACAAAGGCCTGAGTTGGCATTCCCATATGAATTTGTCACACCAAATGTGTTTGTTGAGCCTTATAAAATATTTGCTTTTGTTTTATTTTGAGAACAGCACATAGCATTGGCGCCCATTTTCTTTCATTTGTTGAGCTGGAATAAAATGTTGTGCTAGATTTCAAATATATGCAGACATCTTTGAATTCTGCTACGCATTTTACCTCTGACTGCAATATGCTTACAAAGTGCTGAGCTGAAATCATGTTATTATTCTGAAATGTCTATGCTATTAATCAAGTATGTTGTGCAAAGCTCTTATTTCATTAGTTATTATGGCTGAGCTGCTCTCAAAATGCTGCGCAGGATGTCACATATTATTGTATGGTAAATAATCTATAACTTATAACCTATTTATTTCCTAGTACTTGTTACCTGCAATGTGGCACATAAAATATAGCTTTTGAGTGTCCAAACAATTAAAATGCTATTGCTCGTCATTATCATTCCAACGTGGCACATACAAAACTGTTTTCATACGTTCCAACAATAAATTATGTGCTAGAAAGTTTAATACGCACCCTCATTCATTCAAAAGCAAAATGTTATTTTAATTGCAATTGGCAAGTGTGTAAGCTGGCAGTAAGTTCAAATTTTTTCATCTTTTCACTTTGCATTATTTACCCTCAACCATTTAATGAGACATTTCCCTGTGCATGGATATCAACCCGTTGATTAATTTCTGCTCAGTATTGGCTTTAATGTGTGTTGAGCCCCACATATTTTAAATGTATTGATGGACAATGTTATGGCTGCACAAAACCATATTATATTTTCCTTCCAAATATTAACAATGTGCCAACTAGCTAATAAAGAGCCCACCCCTTGCATACATATAAAATTTAACAATTTTATTTAAAAACCCCAGTGCAATGACTTTTGGGCCATCTGCAGTAAATTTTCAACCCACATAACCACTCCACATTGTGAAGAGGACTTAGTGTTAAATAGGTGATCTGAATGGATTCCTCTATGATTAATCAATTGGTACAGTCATGAACAAAGTAGAAAAAATGTGAATAGAAAATTAGATTCATATGCAGGGACAAATGAGGAATCAAGTTGTGAAGGCTAAAAGCAAGGAAAAGCACATTGGACACTAACATAGGTGCACAGTGCAGTTTTGTCCATGACATTTACACTTTCTAATTATGGAATACAAGGTGAGCTAACGTTTGGAAATCTCTGTGACTGTAAGACTTCCTGGAGGATTTCAAAGACTCTATTGTCCATGAGAATTCACAAGTTAAAAGGTCGTGTTTCTTCATTTCTTCTTTGGATTTCTCTATATGAAATGTGAGTTTGGGTTTCAAGCATTCAGCAAGCCAAGAGAGGACAATCATCTGTTGTACCTTCTCCCAGTCAAGAGAGAGGATAATTGTGTGTTGTATCATCCTTTTTCATCAGAAATATACTTGAGTAGAATAGCCGTTGCCTCTAAAAACTGGATTTTTCATCATTGTTCCAACATGACAAAAACAACATACCAATAGGATCGAGTTTGAAACATGTCTGATGATTGGGAATACAACGAGATTTTAGTTGGAAATGTAAAATAAAACGAAAAAAACTTATGGGTACAATAGCATGGAAATGTGATTAGCCTTGTGCATTTACCTGAGAACAAAAAGATAGGCTTATCTGATGTTTATTTACATTCCAAATCCAAAAATCATCCCAATTGTTCCAAGTTTATTTTAGTTTTATTTATAAGGGAGCTTCCCTACTAATTTGAAAGTATATGTTCCATTTTAAGTTGTCCCAAACTGACAAATTTAAACTCTAACAATCTACCTAGATGACAACCTCATCTACAATAAAACATGGGAATAGAAACTACAACATGGTCAGCGGTACCTTACCACCACATGTCAAGATAAGTTTTACGCTAATAAAAAGAAGTGCTCTTTCAATAAGGACAGTATCCAGTATCTCAGCTACAGTGTTATAGAGATAGTATATATGTTGCAAAAAACAAGATTTGGATCATCAAAGACTGATCCCCAAAAATTCTCACAAAATTTAGGAGTTTCTTGGTTCTATCCAGCTTCTATCAAAGGTTTGTGCCCAAATTCTCTTGTTAGTTTTAGAATCAGAAATTAAATAAGCAGATATAGAGCAATTTTAAACAAATTGACACAGTATATACCCTGGGAAAACCCTCCAACTTGAGGGAGAAAAACCCAGCAACAAAATATCTCTCTTATATGTTAAATAATGAAGCCAACTCGCTTTTACAATAAGGCCAAATACTAGGCCGAATATCAGCATCACACTTTGATACACTCACAAGAAAGAATCAAACACCTTGCTGATAATAATATCAATCCTCTTGAAGACACAATATCAATCTCTTGAAGAACTCGCACTTCTCTTGAAATCTGACTATGAAAAATGAATATGATAATGATCAACTAAACAGCATCTTATATATATACAAGTTGAATAGATAGGCTTCATAAGTCATGTCTCTTCACATTACAAAGTCGGCCCATGAATGAAAGAATGTAACTCATGCAAAAGGTGGCGATTCAATAAAGTCAGCCTCATTAAGAATCAATTAATAAATAAATAAATATTATTTGTTCTCCAAGTGAAGCGCCTCTTCACTTAATGACGTCTCCAATAAATTAAATAACCATTTAGGCTACATTTAATTTATTGCTTGATACAAAGTCGTGGCTGGAAGTAAGAGGCCCGGCGCTGTCAACATCAACACTCCCTCTCAGCTAGGGAGGAATACTTCCAGCTATTCAATGTCATGGAGTCTCTCAACATGACACCCACAATGGCTACACCCATATGTGGAAAGAGTTCATCATGGAGTCACTCAACATGATATCATCCATCATGGCTACTCCCATGTATGGAAAGAACATGTGCACAAGTGCCCATCACGGAGTCACTCAACATGATGTCGTCATCTCATCATGACGTCCACCATGGCTGCTCCCAGAGGGTGGATAGACACAAGTACAAGGAAATCATCACGGAGTCTCTCAACATGATGTTGTCATGGAGTCACTCAACATGACATCCACCATGGCTACTCCCAGGGGGTGGAAACAAGGGCTTTCACCTCAAATTTCTCTCACAGAGAAAGATGCATTAACAAGGGCTTACACTTCAAATTTCTCTCAAAGAGAAAGATGCATTAACAAGGGCTTACACCTCAAATTCCTCTGTCTCAAAGGAAAATGCATTAACAAGGGCTCACACCTCAAATTTCTCTCTCACAGAGAAAGATGCATTAAAGCAAATCACAGAAGATCACTGATGCCGAGTCTCCCTCTCAGCTAGGGCTTCATTCTCCACAATTCCAAGCTTGTCTCGAAAGTGCACAAACTTTATTCTGGAGAGAGGCTTGGTGAGAATGTCTGTCGTCCGCTCATCAGTGCAAATGTATATCAACTGGATAGCTTCCCTCAATACCATATCTCTCATATAATGGTATTTGATCTCAACATGTTTTGTTCTGTCATGAAACACTGGATTGATAGAAGGCTTCACACAGCTTTGATTATCACAATGAATAATAGTCGAAGCCACACTGCTTCTCAGGCTACTACACATGCTGCAATATACTCGGCCTCTGCAGTGCTTAGTGCCACTGAAGACTACTTCCTGCTACACCAGGAAATCATCGCAGACCCCAAACTAAAGCAACAACTAGAGGTGTTCTTCCGATCAACTACATTCCCTTCCCAATCAGAATCAGAATATCCTTGCAACTTTAGGTCCACACTAGAAGTATATCTCAAGCCATATCCAATTGTGCCACGCAAGTATCTCAGGATATGCTTTAAACATAGCCGATCTTATTTTCCAGCAGTTCACACATGGACTAACTTCATTACTCCTTTGCCTTGCTTAAAATATCGTCTAAGTATTGGCCAGATACATCACTTGATCAATCAAGCATTCCGGTCACATGAGCAGGATCCACCGTCTGAACTAGCTGCAAACTGTAATTTCTTCAAATTGAAGTTACCGCCGGTGTAGACATGGATTTTAATCCATCATCCAAAATCTCCAAGATGCTCACAGGTGCTCCACTTTCCACAGGCTCAAGGGTACATGCATCAACCTTGACCTCTTACCGTCCGATTATACGCAGCATTTGCCTTGAGAAAAGGTTTTCCCTGGCGCCCCCACCGATTGCAGAGAGTCGGGCAATCCCTCTTCGTGGCCTCATCTAAGATCCTCTAGTTGGAATGAGTTTGCGGGCTACCAATATCAAATCCTAAGATGGTAGAAGCTTGTACAGTCCCCGATTCCCAGAGAGGTCTTTCAAGGTTGCTTTTCTCCTTGCAACACGCGAAGCCTTCGCTGCTGGTGAGTCCACAAAACTCCCTCTGCCAGTCCACACTTTCGGAGGATTTACCGAAGTCTTGGAGTAGACTCCCTTTGTTGGTAGATCTTAGGAACCTAAAATCCCTATTCCAAGACATGCTCACAATAGAGTCTTACAGATCCTTGGAATTTAACTCCCTCTTCAAAATTAGCAAGTAATCTCCGGATAATTAATTCATCATTCAATTGCTTCTCGATCTAACCTGCATCTTAAAAGGATTAATAATAGTTTACATATATATAAAAAACTACAAGTGAAGCATGTAGCAACCATCATTAGAAAGATCAAATAAAAGAAATAGTAGGACTTATCTTTGTTGATTCTTGATATATCTTTCTTTCAACTTTACTGCTCTCGGAAGTGCTAATCTCAGCACAACAAAAGACAATCTGCTCAACTCAGATTTCTCAAACACATTATGCAGCCAACATATTCAATATAGAACCAGGCCTCTCAAGGCACCATCGTAGTCCATGCACGTAGAGAATAGTATCGATATGACCAACCAATCACAATCAAAATTGCAATTCTCCTTTCATTTCTGAGTCACACTCAGAAATTTTCACAACTAGCATGAAACAACTCGTAATGAATGAATGGTATCACCAAGAAATTTTATGTCAGCGATCACCACTCAAAGAGAAACTGCAACCTTAGCTAATCACACTATCCAAATAATCGATGTCAGATTTGCACAACTCTGCAACTGAATTTCAGCCTAGAAAGGTGATTTCAAAGATACAAACAAGGAATACTTATCTCTTTATGTTGGTACACCAATGAGCTAGACTTGTGGCCACCTTCAGTGTTGCCATCCCTGAGATTTCACACCCATCATAGGAACCACAATCTGAAGTTTGCAGTGACCCACAAATATTTCAAAACACAGGTGGCAAATATCTCCAAACACAAATAATAGCATGAAGGCTTCCCCCGTCGATTCCGACCTAAGATTTCACTTGTCCTCCTAGTCCGGTAATTATTCTTGCCAATTAATACTTAGTGCTTGCTTGATCCTGTGATGGAAAAATCTAACAGTCCAAAGTGTGCTTCAGAATCGTTCGACGTTTTTTTAAGTCTCAAGGCAATACTAATGGTGCCCACATCCTCGCCCAAAAAAGATATAGAAGTCCTTTGACTTGATTCCGCACGATGAAGATTCCCTTTGACTGCCTCCCGCGAGTGGGATGAATGACAGCCCATCGATATTTTGTCCTAGTGCGGCATTTGCAATAGATCGCAATGCTCTTAGAAGTCGTGAAGACTCTTGGTGGGTGTCGCCTTCAATAATTGGTGATATCGATGTTTCTTGATTTGACATTTTTGCCATATGTGATTCTTCATTTAATACATGGTGGCTTATTCAAACCCCGATCGCACGAGTTTCAATTAGCATAACATTGTCTTTGCAAACTCGACTCCTGATTTTGTCTTCTAGCGCTGGAGATGTTGGATCACAGCTTCCTAAGATAATTTTGCCCTTCATAAAAAAAATGTTTCCAACCTGATATTGTATGAGCTCGGGTCTCCTTTAAATAATATACATTCCCGAATATAAGTACGCCATATCACCCATTTTGAATATTAAAAATCCCATTGACCATAAGCGATGCTCAAATGTTCTCCAGTCGAACTCTACTGATGATAAATTTCGTCCCCAGTGTAAATATCACCTGCGCCCAGACTTGTTTTTACCACGTTATCTGGATCTAGACAGCCTTAATTTTCCTTAGAAGTATTTGTCGCTCGATGTCCATTTTTAAGGGAAACGCAGACCCATAAGTATCTGCACCATCTTTGCCTGCTGCTTAACAATTTCTGAACAGATCTTTTCTTAGACCCACTCTGATACCGTGTTAGTTTTAGAATCAGAAATTAAATAAGCAGATATAGGGCAATTTTAAACAAATTGACACAGCATATACCCTGGGAAAACCCTCCAACTTGAGGGAGAAAAACCCAGCAACAAAATATCTCTTATATATTGAATAATGAAGCCAACTCGCTTTTACAATAAGGCCAAATACTAGGCCGAATATCAGCATCACACTTTGATACACTCACAAGAAAGAATCGAACACCTTGCTGATAATAATATCAATCCTCTTGAAGACACAATATCAATCTCTTGAAGAACTCGCACTTCTCTTCAAATCGCACTATGAAAAATGAATATGATAATGATCAACTAAACAACATCTTATATATATACAAGTCGAATAGATAGGCTCCATAAGTCGTGTCTCTTCACATTACAAAGTCGGCCCATGAATGAAAGAATGTAACTCATGCAAAAGGTGGTGATTCAATAAAGTCGGCCTCATTAAGAATCAATTAATAAATAAATAAATATTATTTATTCTCCAAGTGAAGCGCCTCTTCACTTAATGACGTCTCAAATAAATTAAATAGCCGTTTAGGCTACATTTAATTTATTGCTTGATACAAAGTCGTGGCTGGAAGTAAGAGGCCCGACGCTATCAACATCAACATCTCTCACATTGCGTGGCCTCTAAACCAAGCAACAAAAAGAGGAGCTAAAGCAAAGTTTGTATGGACAGATGTATGACAACAAACATTCATGCAACTAAAAGAAGAAGCTCTATTCAACATTGGTTCTCCTATCAAATTTGTAGGAGCTTTTTGAGATTAAGACAAATGCCTAA
>VDFB02257131.1:0-23033 GCA_007258455.2 Sequoia sempervirens | reverse complement strand
CATATCACCCATTTTGAATATTAAAAATCCCATTGACCATAAGCGATGCTCAAATGTTCTCCAGTCGAACTCTACTGATGATAAATTTCGTCCCCAGTGTAAATATCACCTGCGCCCAGACTTGTTTTTACCACGTTATCTGGATCTAGACAGCCTTAATTTTCCTTAGAAGTATTTGTCGCTCGATGTCCATTTTTAAGGGAAACGCAGACCCATAAGTATCTGCACCATCTTTGCCTGCTGCTTAACAATTTCTGAACAGATCTTTTCTTAGACCCACTCTGATACCGTGTTAGTTTTAGAATCAGAAATTAAATAAGCAGATATAGGGCAATTTTAAACAAATTGACACAGCATATACCCTGGGAAAACCCTCCAACTTGAGGGAGAAAAACCCAGCAACAAAATATCTCTTATATATTGAATAATGAAGCCAACTCGCTTTTACAATAAGGCCAAATACTAGGCCGAATATCAGCATCACACTTTGATACACTCACAAGAAAGAATCGAACACCTTGCTGATAATAATATCAATCCTCTTGAAGACACAATATCAATCTCTTGAAGAACTCGCACTTCTCTTCAAATCGCACTATGAAAAATGAATATGATAATGATCAACTAAACAACATCTTATATATATACAAGTCGAATAGATAGGCTCCATAAGTCGTGTCTCTTAACATTACAAAGTTGGCCCATGAATGAAAGAATGTAACTCATGCAAAAGGTGGTGATTCAATAAAGTCGGCCTCATTAAGAATCAATTAATAAATAAATAAATATTATTTATTCTCCAAGTGAAGCGCCTCTTCACTTAATGACGTCTCAAATAAATTAAATAGCAGTTTAGGCTGCATTTAATTTATTGCTTGATACAAAGTCGTGGCTGGAAGTAAGAGGCCCGACGCTATCAACATCAACATCTCTCACATTGCGTGGCCTCTAAACCAAGCAACAAAAAGAGGAGCTAAAGCAAAGTTTGTATGGACAGATGTATGACAACAAACATTCATGCAACTAAAAGAAGAAGCTCTATTCAACATTGGTTCTCCTATCAAATTTGTAGGAGCTTTTTGAGATTAAGACAAATGCCTAAGCGTACGCACTTGGTGTGGTACTCACTTCACTCAAAAAAATTGCAAATGCTACATGAGGAATTGGCATGGGCAAAGTTGCTTAAAAATACAAAAGAAAAAAAACATTTTTTCTTTGTATGGTGCTCCCCACATCTATTCGGCCTTTTCCCCATGTCTATTTTTTTTGTCACAATAAACTATAAACTGCATCTAGGGAGTCTATACAATGGGATATCAAAAACTAAAAAATGGTGAGTAGCAAGTTTGTGGTCAATTGGCTTGGCCAACAAAAATTCTGCATAAGTATTCATGAGTATTCAACAAGTTTAAAAACTATGGGTACAAGTACCTACAACAATTTCACCTCAATGTCTAACACAAGAAAGGGAGTAACATCCAAGTTGCTAACTACCAAAGGCAACCTCCAATTCCAACCTTAACAACAATCCTTGACTCCTACAAGCATGAGACATCATAGAAAATACTATATGTCAAATATCTTGAATAACCACTAAAGAATAAACTCATGTACTACATGGGATACATCCATTATCATTATAAGAAGCATCATAAGATGATTGGGGAAGGTCACCACAATCAAGTGGCAAGTCATTTCAAGATAGAAAATACAATAGTAATTCTACAAAACTATTACTATTAACCAAAACTACATCATGACATTATTGTATGCATCAGATCTTGCAAATCTTGCACCATTATAAAGTCATATCAAAAGCAAAGCATGTACACATCTCTATTGATTCCTAGCAAGCCCTAGCAATTTGTTTCAAAAATGTCATGTCAATTTTTCCCATGACCAACCATGGTCATGATTGTGTACATGTTGTGGTTGACAAGTTCTCAAGAATGTACATTCTAATGCCCTTATAGAGGGATTGGCAAGGCACGCAATTTTCTTCCAAGTTCTTCATGAATTTGAGGAAATTTTTCTAGGACGAACTTGCAATTGTTTGTATGCACCCTCACAAAATCACCCAACAAATTGGTCCCGAATTTGGACCAAGTACAAATGGGACTTGGATATGGGCATGGTAGGGGCCTAACCACTAACATAGTATTAATGCTAAGAAAATTTATAGCATGCTGATCGACTCTTAGAAAGTTCTTTCTAGTTTTAATACCAAATGGTATGTGAATGTTGATATTAAATAGTGGTCCTTTATTCTTTATACATGTTAGTCAAATAGTCTTGAGCATAAAGTCTTGTTTCAGATGGTGGTTGAACATATTAAATAGTGGTCCTTTATTCTTTCTAATTATAGCCTATCCCCATATTTTTGGGGTTTGTGCAATATTTTAGAAACATGTGGACATTCTTTTTATTACATTTATGCAAATATTTGGTCTTATTTCCTAGGGGATAAATTAGGTTGGAACAACAGAAATGCTTTTTTCTTGCTAGGAGGGTTTATTTGGATATGTCAATTGTTTTGACGCGACTCTTAATAATTTCTAGTTGGTCTTAACTACTGAAGTTTTATGACATTAATGGAAGAGGAGAAATGATGAGGTATTCCAAGCCACAAGGAGGCACCTTACAAAGTCTTCTAGTAGACTTAACTATCTTGATATTGTCTTGCAAGTTACTATGGTTTTAGAGATCCCTAAAGATAGATTTTGTAATAACCACCCTAAATTTCGTTTTGAAAATACTGCAACTAGAAATGAGATTACAATGCAATCTGCTGTTCACTTTTTGATCACCCAGTTCCCATGATGGGCAAAGTGAGAGCATACGGTGAAAGGATCTACATGACAAAGTAAACTGTAGCAACTGAAAGTAAAGCACCTAGACAAAAAGCCAGCTAATACCATGATGAGCACACACAATTATACTAAGAGGGGGGGTGAACCAGTATAAGTTAATCTTTTATTATTAAAACTTTAATACCACAATAAAGTAGTCACACAAGATCCACACACATAAGAGACAAGATTTTACGTAGAAACACTTTTGAGAGAAAACCACGGTGAATAGCTAATTGGATCTACTGTCTAAATCCAGCCTCAGCAAAATAGAATCTTCTTACAAATCTTTGTAGGCACCAACCCACTAGTGACACCAATCCCCACAACTGGGCACCAACCCAACAAGAGACTCCAATATCTTTTAATGAGAGGCACCAACCTCCCAATCTCCTCAATTGGGAGGCACCAACCTCCAAATGAACAATATGAAAATTATTTGAAACTCCTTGAATTAGCTTCTAATTCTCCTTCACAAATGCACTCATGACTTCAACAAAATTTGTCTTAAAATTGTGTTCACTAAATCTTTTAGATCTGCCCCGATATACTCTACAAATCTGCTCCAAAACTTGCTCCAATATCCTTTATAAATCTGCTCCAAAATGCTTCTCTAAATCTGATCAAAATCTTTAACAACTTTGCTCACAAATCCACCATGATCTTGGCTTTTAGAGCTGCTACAAACTTACTTTAGATCTGCTCCAAAATTATGATTTTTTTCCTTTAGATCTGCTCTAATATAGAAAGATATTCGTTAATTGCTTGCCTTAAAAACCTCCAATCAAACTTCTTTTATACCATGCAAAGGGGGACGGGGACTTCATGAAAGTGTATGACCTTTGCAAAGAGAGGCATCACTTAATAAATATGCACCGTTTCAACTTAACCTTGGGCGCACCAATTTAGGGTTGACCCCTATTTAAAATTATAAACTTATTTAATTTTAGTTCCACCAAATGCAAGGTCGGCCCACACATAGGAGGGGCAATTCCAATATGGGTGCCATAATTGGGGCACCAATATAGGGTAGTTTGGGTCAGCCCAAATGAGGATATAATTGACTTCAAAAACTACAAATATTTCCCATTTATATCTAATTTTCCTTTACATAGGACTTCTAAATGAATCCTCCTTAAGCAGCAATATGTACTTTGATTACTCCTTTGACATCAATGACAACAATTTTCCAACATACCACTTATTCAATGAAATGCATGAACAGGATTGAGAGTAGTAAACACCCACTTTTCAACGGGAATTAAAAAGCCATATTCACTTATTCAGTGGGAAAGCTTATACTGTTAGTTTAATGATCAGAAGTTAATAAGCAGATTTTAATTCAAATTCAAACAAATAGACACAGCATATACCCTGGAAAAACCCTCCAACTTAAGGGAGAAAAACCCAGCAACAATATATCTCTTATATATTGAATAATAATCAATGAGACTCTTTACAATATGGCCAATTGCAATGCCAAATAACAGCACTAAATTGATGCGAACTCCTAAAGACAATATCGCTGTTCTTGCTGACAATATATCGGCCTCCTTTATAAACTTTGATCTGCTCTTAGAGAAACTCGCACTTGCATAAACTCGAACTTATGAATAGATGGAGGAAAGAGCAATCAGCAACACATATGTATACAAGGGAGAGAAAGAGACCGCGTCCCTTCAAAACATCATGTCGGCCTTCTAATATGAAATGATATGTCTCCAAAGGTGGCGAATAAACAAAGTCGGCCTCAAGTAATTATTAACAATAATTAATCATTGTTTATGTTTTCAAGTGAAGCGCCCCTTCACATTCATATCGTCTTCAATAAATTGAATAGCCGATAAGGCTATATTCAATTTATTTCTTCATAAGTCGTGGTTGGAAGTGACGCACGACGCTGCTAACATCAACACTCCCTCTCAGCTAGGGAGGAAGACTTCCAGCTAACCAATGTCATGGAGTCTCTCAACATGACATCCACAATGGCTACACCCATATGTGGAAAGAGCTCATCACGGAGTTACTCAACGTGATATTGTCCATCATGGCTACTCCCATGTATGGAAATTACATGTGCACAAGTGTCCATCACGGAGTCATTCAACGTGATGTCATCATCTCATCATGACGTCCACCATCGCTACTCCCAGAGGGTGAATAAACACAAGTGCAAGAAAATCATCACAAACTCTCTCAACGTGATGTTGTCATGGAGTCACTCAACATGACATCCACCATGGCTACTCCCATAGGGTGGAAACAGGGGCTTTCACCTCAAATTTCTCTCATAGAGAAAGATGCATTAAACAAGGGCTTACACCTCAAATTTCTCTCACAGAGAAAAATGCATTAGACAAGGGCTTGCACCTCAAATTTCTCTCTAAAAAAAATGCATTAAAGCAAATCACAGAAGATCACTGAAGTTGAGTCTCCCTCTCAGCTAGGGCTTCATTCTCCACAATTCCAAGCTTGTCTTGAAAGTACACAAACTTTACTCTAGAGAGAGGCTTGGTGAGAATGTCAGTCGTCTGCTCATCAGTGCTAATGTACTACAATTGGATAGCTTTCCTCAATACCATATCTCTTGATGTAGTAGTATTTGATCTCAACATGTTTTGTTCTGTCATGAAACACTCGATTGACAGAAAGCTTCACACAACTTTGATTATCACAATGAATGACAGTCGGCTCCAATAATTGTCCAAACAATCCTGCAAGGAGCTTCCAAAGCCACGCTGCTTCCCGAGCTGCCACACAAGCTGCAATATACTCGGCCTTTGCGGTGCTCAGTGCCACTGAAGACTGCTTCCTGCTACACCAGGAGATCATCGCAGACCCCAAAGTGAAACAACATCCAGAGGTGCTCTTTCGATCAGCAACAGAATATCCATGCAGCTTCAAGTCCACACCAGAAGAATATCTCAAGCCATACCCAACTATGCCACGCAAGTATCTCAGGATATGCTTCGCTGCAACTAGATGTATTTGCCTTGGTTCACACATGAACTGACTAAGTGCACTCACTGCATAGCAAATATCTGGTCTAGTATTGACTAGATACATCAATGATCTAATCAACTGCCTGTACATAGTAGGATCCACCGGATCTGGACTAGTTGCAGACTACTTTAGTTTTTGAAAATTGGTTTCCATAGGTGTAGACATGGATTTGCAATCCATCATACCAAATCTCTTCAAGATGTCTATTGTATACTTCCCTTGACTCAGAATGATCTCATTAGGCCTCTGCCATACTTCTAAACCAAGGAAGTAATGCATGTACTTAAGATCGTTCATTTCAAATTCAGAAGCCAACTCCTTCTTGCATTTGATAATGAGGTGTTCTTCTCCAGTAAGAAATAGATCATCAACATAAAGGACCAAGATCAATGCTTTGCCATCAATTACCTTGAAGTACAGGTTTGAATCAGCATCATTCTTGGAGAAGCCCAAGCTCAACAAGTGTCGATCAATTCTCTCATACCAAGCACGAGGAGCTTGCTTAAAGCCATACAAAGCCTTCCTCAATCTGCAAACATGAGACTCCTTCCCATGAACTTCAAAGCCATCAGGTTGCTCAATGTATACCTCTTCTTCAATTACACCATTTAGAAATGTTGTCTTTACGTCCATCTGGTGTAACTTCACAATGATAGTCCTGATGGAGGTATAACGAGCAACTGGAGCAAATGTTTCCTCATAGTCTATTGCCTCTTTCTGAGAGAACCCCCTAGCCACAAATCTAGCCTTGTACTTCTCAATGCTTCCATCAAAACCTTAGGGAAGAATGCAGAGGTGCTTTTAAATTTTCAATTACAGTCCAATTAAGATACACTAGAAAGAAATAGCAGAAATAGAGAATATAACATACACAGATGAACACCAAATTTACGTGGGAAAACCCTTACGGGAGAAAAACCCACCACACCAAGAAAAGCTTCTTTGTATTAAAGTAATGGAATTACATACAAAGATCAGACCTATCTTTCTAATGTCAAATTACAGCAACATACACAATGATCAACCTTGTACAGAACATTCAAGATACAAACCTCCATCGCTAAGACTTCATACTGAAACCTTCATGTTACTCTGATGACTCCGAGTGTAAAGCTGTTGGCGAGACACCATCCATCGCCAAGAGTTCTTACCGAGTCTTCATGCCTCTCCCCGAAACTGCTTGTCGCGCAGAATCTCCCCGACATCCGATAAGAATGGCCTGTCGGCCAGACCAACCCATTCGGCAGAGGGTTAAACCGAACACAACGAGTCACAACAATAGCTCCAGTCGGCAAGACATCAACAAGGTCTCGGCGACCTTAACATTTCACAAGGTTGCACAATTGCTAGTCGGCCAGACAATAAAGATGTCACACCGACTTGGCTCTTTCAGAGGTTTCAACCTGTGAGATTGAGGCACACAATTCCAACAAACTCCCACTTGACAAAGATCACAAGGCACCTCCAGAGCACAACAAAACTACTAAAATTCATGGGCACTGAGGCCCATCGAATTGGCACACCACCTAAACTTGTTTGTGTTCACTGGCTTCGTCAATGCATCTGCAACATTCTTCAGAGTATCCACTTTTTCTAAAGAGACCTTTCCATCCTCCACCATATCTGGTACAAAATGATATTGTACATCTATATGTTTCGTCCTGGCATGGAAAGTAGGATTCTTTGCCAAACAAATAGCACTCTGACTGTCACAGTAAATTGTTATTTTCCCTGCGTCAAAACCAATGTTAGAACACAAACGTCTTAACCAAATTGCTTCTTTACAGGCATGTGTTGCTACCATGTATTCTACCTCTGTAGTGGACAAAACGACTACAGCCTGTCGCTTACTCATCCAACTCACTGCACCACCATTCAACATGAAAATATATCCACCGGTGGATCTTCTGTTGTCAATGTCCCCTGCCCAATCAGAATCAACATAGCCTCGAATGCTGAGAGTTCTCTGTGATTCAACCAAGTTCCCATGGTAACACAAATCATATTTTGAAGTGCCCTTCAAATATTTGAATACTCTTTTCACAGCATCCCAATGTGTCCTTCCAGGATTAGCCATAAACCGACTAAGTACTCCCACTGCTTGGGCAATGCCTGGCATTGTACAGACCATTGCATACATTAGACTGCCAACCGCACTAGCATAAGGCACACTGGTCATGTCCTCCATCTCAATAGGAGATTTTGGACAGTCTTCAACAGATAGCTTTGTTCCCTGCAAAACTGGAACAACTAGCTGCTTGCAATCATTCATACAAAATCTCTCTAGAACAGTCTTAACATACTTACTCTGAAATTTGCGCCCGAAGTTTTATACTCTTCACATCCTGGTTATTTCCATTCCTAGAATATACCTTGATGCAAGATCTTTCATTTCCAACTGCGGACAAGCGAGACTTAAGATCAGAAATCATTAACTTACTGTGCCTATGAGCGATATCATCAACATAGAGAGCAATAATAAGAACTCGATCACTTTCAGCTTTGTAATACACACAATGATCAGATTTTGATCTTACAAATCCCAATGACAAAACAAAAGTGTCAAACTTTCGGTACCACATTCTAAGAGATTGCTTTAATCCATACAGAGATTTTTTCAACTTGCAAACCAATCTTTCTTTACCTTTTTCCACAAAGTGCTCAGGCTGGGACATATAAATTTCTTCTTCAAGATCACCATGAAGAAATGTTGTCTTCACATCCATCTGTTCAACCTCTAAGTCATACGCTGCTGCAAGTGACAAAAGAAATATAATGGATTTCAACTTAGCTACAGGAGAAAAAATTTCCCCATAATCAATTCCCTCTACCTGAGAATAACCCTTAGCAACCAACCTTGCCTTGTACTTTTCCACACTGCCATCCAGACCTATTTTCTTTTTAAATACCCATTTGCAACCCACAACTTTTTTGCCTTCAAACAAGGGCACCAAACTCCAAGTATCATTCTTTTCTAATGATGCAATTTCTTCATTCATGGCTTCCAACCAAGAGTTTGAATCAGACATTCTAAATGCCTCTTTCACTGTCCTAGGCTCATCAGTGCTAGAAATTAAAGCGTAGGCACAAGTAAAATCTGTCAAAGAAAACCCATACCTATCAAGTTGCTTTCTTTCACAAGTTGACCTCCTCACTTGCTGAGGCTAAAGTTGTTCTTCTTCATCAGAACTCTCAGAACTACTTGAGCTCTCCTCAGTTTCAGGTACATTTTGAATTTTCAATTCCTCTTTATCTGGTGTCGGAGGAATTTCAACTACATCATTTTTGTTTTCTGATTTTGTCTCTGACTGCAGATCCAAGGTAGAAGGCTTCAGCTCATGAAAGATAACACTTCTGTTGTATAGAACCTTCTTCGTATCAAGATTCCAAAGCTTGTATCATTTTATGCCAGCACTATAGCCAATAAAAATGCATTTAACAGCATTGTTCTCCAATTTAGATGTTTTCTCATTCGGCACATATGAATATGCCTCACAACCAAAAACTTGAATGTGTCTTAAAGAGAGCTTCTTACCAGACCATGCTTCCAAAGGTGTTTTCTCAACAAGAGCAAAATTAGGAGAACAGTTTATCAAGTAACATGTTGTAGCAACTGCCTCAGCCTAGAACTTCTCCTCCAAGCCAGCACTGCTCAGCATACTTTGTGCTCTTTCCATCACTGTCCTATTGAACCTTTCTGCAACTCCATTTTGCTGCGGAGTGTAAGGTGTAGTCTTATGTCTTTTAATTCCATGATCTTTACAGTACCTCTCGAATTCATCAGAACAAAATTCACCACCATTATCAGTCCTTACACATTTTATTTTTCTTCCAGTCTGATTTTTTACAAGGTTCTTAAATTCCTTAAACTGACTAAACACTTCTGATTTACTTTTCAAAAATAAACAAATGCTCTTCTCGAATAATCATCAATGAACAATACATAATACCTTGACTTAGACAAAGAAGCAACATTCACTGGACCAAAAACATCAGAATGTATATAATCAAGCAAACCAAAAGATTTGTGAGGACTAGAGTAAAATGAAACACGGTGTTGTTTACCATATATACAATGTTCACAAAACTCAAATTCGAGTTACAATTTTCCAAGCCCTCAACCCGGTTTTATTCTTTGGGTTTTTAAACCTTTCTCACACCAATGTGGCCTAACTTTATGATGCGAGGCATAGTTTTTTCTCTTTGGAAGTTTAACCTCCATGGAGTTTACACCATCAAGAACCTTTCCCTCTTTTCCTCCATGAGTAGCTTTTTGTGACTTCTCAGAGACACTATTGCATTGAATAGCTTGTGCATCTAGCTTATACAAGGTACCAATATGAGCACCTCTTGCTAGCACCATAGAGCCTCTAGTCATCTTGTAGCCATTTCCAAAGAATGTGACATGCACTCCAATATCATTCAGCATACTAACATAAAGTAGATTTTGAGCCAAACCTGGTATATGCATTACATCATTGATTCCCCATATGCATCGGGGAATTGATTTGACTTCTTCGGTAACTATTTCCAAAGATGAATCACTTGCCGAATACACCTTTCCACCATCATATTTTCATACTTCGCCAGACGATCTCTATGAGATGTCATGTGGAAAGATGCTCGAATCAATCGGCCCGGACATCATCGATGCACTGCGTAGCCAAAGGTACAATGAAAGGCGTCGCATCACTCACGAGAAGAATCATTGTCGGAAGAATACTTCTTCTTCTTTTCCTCCTCTTTACAATTCTTTGGACATGACGGATTGCCCCTGATTCCAACACTTCACCTTGGACTTCTTGCCCGGAGACTTTGATCCCCTCACGGTTGGATTTGGACTTCTTGTCCCTCTTCTTGCCTTTGTCTTTCGCTCTTCCTCAAACAACAAGAGCCTCCCTCACCATCTCAAAAGATTTCCTTCTCATCTCTTCTAATAACAAAGAAACAACAATCTTAAAAGTCGATGTCGTACTCCCAATAGCCATCACCGGGTGATCCCAAGAATCTGTGAAGAACATAACAACGGCATCGTGATCTTCTTCATCAATCTTCACACCCACGGTCATTGGTGTGCAATCGGCATGTTGAATCGTTCAAATGATCAACAAAAGACCCTCCTTCTGCATTCTCAAAGTGTCTGCGGCTTCTTCCTTAAGGAACAATTTATTCGCAAGGACTTGCCACTGATAAAATAGGCTGCTTGATCTTTTCCCACAAAGGAAGATGCGATCTTTTCTTCATGAACATTCAAAACGAGTCTACTAAAAGCGGTATATGGCCCTTTGATTTTTCTACACCTGCGGTCCCAATCCTCTTGCTTCATGCACCGTAGGCTTCATTCGAACCACGAAGCAATCCAAGATCACGATCAACCAACGGATCTTCCATTTTAAGTTTCCACAACTCAAAATTGTTGCCATTGAATTTCTCAATTTCAATCTTTCTGGCGTGCTTGCCATTTTAACCTGTAATTCGAATTAACAAACTTCCACAAGACTCCCACTGAAACAGAATTGACACAAAAATCCAACATACCCACAAGGATAATATAACTGGCCAGACTCTGATACCACTTGTAAGGAAAGCTAAAGTGTGGAAACAACTCTCCTAACGTCAAAACCTTAGGGAAGAATGCAGAGGTGCTTTTAAATTTTCAATTACAGTCCAATTAAGATACACTTGAAAGAAATAGCAGAAACAAAGAATATAACATACACAGATGAACACCAGATTTACGTGGGAAAACCCTTACGGAAGAAAAATCCACCACACCAAGAAACACCTCTTTGTATTACAGTAATGGAATTACATACAGAGATCAGACTTATCTTTCTGATGTCAAATTACAGCAGCATACACAATGATCAACCTTGTACAGAACATTCAAGATACAATGCTCTCATAATCAAATTCTCACTGATCACACATAGAACCATTCATTCAACTGTTACCGAACCGATCACAATCTTCAATCTTTGAGTATATCCATGACGCCCATGGTCTGTCGATCTTCCTCTTAGTAACGGCCGCAACAGTCCAACTGCTAGCGGTTCTCATTCGGCGTCTCTGATTGGTCGAAGACACACCACATAGGATAGTCTTCCAATCGGTCAAAGCGTTCAACCTGTATTCGCATGTCGGTGAGACACTAACCGTGTCTCCCCGATGCCACAGGACCCAATTGCAGTTATCGCCAAGAGTCCTCACCATCGGCAAGACGTTACACCGAGTTCACAAGTTGTCGCTCAAACTTCCCCTTGTCGCCAAGACATCATACCGATATCCATCACATGTAGCGCTATTCGGCAAGACTATCGCTATTCGGTGAGAGGTCATACCGATCTTCAAAAGGTCACATAGACACCAGCATTCCCATTGGCGAGACTATCACTATTCGCCAAGAGATCACACCGAGCCTTCTAGTCATACCGAAACAAACAACCGTCGGCAAGACTTACCACTATCGCTGAGAGGTAATACCGAAGTTTTCAAGTCACCTCGAAATCATCCTTCGGCAGGAGTCATACTGACAACATATTACATCGTCGGCGAGACAAACCTCCATCGCTAAGACTTCATACCGAAACCTTCATGTTCCTCCAATGACTCCGAGTGTAAAGCTATCAGCGAGACACCATCCGTCGCCAAGAGTTCTTACCGAGTCTTCATGCCTCTCCCCGAAACCGCTTGTCGCCCAGAGTCTCCCCAACATCCTATAATAATGGCCTGTCGGCTAGACCAACCCATTCGGCAGAGGGTTACACCGAACACAACAAGTCACAACGATAGCTCCAGTCGGCAAGACATCAACAAGGTTTCGGCGACCTTAACATTTCACAAGGTTGCACAACTGCTAGTCGGCCAGACAATAAAGATGTCATACTGACTTGGCTCTTTCAGAGGTTTTAGCCTGTGAGATTGAGGCACACAATTCCAACAGAAAAGCCACTTAGAAGATACAATAGATTTCCCTTCTAGTCTAGGTACAATATCCCAAACATCGTTCTTAAGGATAGATTGATATTCTTCAGCCATGGCATCTCTCCATACTTGTTGACTTGAAGCTTCTTCAACACTGGAAGGCTCAAATTCAATCATTTGACTCATCAATGCAACATAACTTGAAAACTTTTGTGGTCACTTGCTCTCTCTGAATGTTCCTCTAGGGGTTGCAAACTTTTCTGCCTCCTGCATTGTTTGCCTAGCCCATAGAGGTCTCTTTTGACCAATAACAATGTCTTTAGGCCCATTAGTAGGTTCCAAAGGCTCAACTGGATCACCATCTTCTTTTGGTTCAGAAGACTCCTTCTGAATCTCAGGAGTATGGTCAACTTCCATGCCCTGAGGAGTCTCATGTTCTTCATTATCTATCTCCATGAGAGAGTCTTTAGATCTCTTGAATGCAACATCCTCTTCAAATGTAACATCCCTGTTGATCTCTATCAGTTTCTGACCTGGAATGTAAATCCTGTAGGCTTTTGAAGACTCACTGTAGCCCACAAATATTCCCTTCTTGCCAGATGGTTCCAACTTAGTCCTTTTATCTTTAGGCACATGAACATACACAGGACAACCAAAGATTCTCAAATGACTGACTTCAGGCTTCACACTTGTGAAAGCTTCTTCAAGAGTCATGTTCTCCAATATACGATGAGGGCTCCAATTCTGAACATACACAGCTGTCCTAGATGCCTCAGCCCAAAGGAGGGTTTGCATATCTTGATCATGAATCATGGCTTTAGCTGCTTCTACAATAGATTTGTTCTTCCTTTCTACAACACCGTTTTCCTGTGGATTGTAAGGGACAAAAAAACTCCCTCTTAATCCCTACCTCAACACAAAAGTTCCGGAAGCTTCCAGAGATGTATTCTCCTTTGTTGTCTGATCTCAGAACTTTGATCCTCTTCTCGAACAAGTTCTCTACTTGAGCTTTAAATTCCTTGAATTTCTCAAGTACCTCCTCAAATTCTTTAGTCTTTAAGAAATAAATCCAAGTCTTTCTAGAGTAGTCATCAATGAAAATTATATAATACATGAAACCACTCAAAGAAGCAACAGACATTGGACCACACAAATCAGAATGAATAAGATCTAGAATACATTTAGATCTACTTTCACTACTATGAAAAGGACCTTTAGTATTCTTACCCAAAGTGCATCCTCGGCAAGTACCTTCATGCTCCTGGTTGAGTTTAGGAAGCTCTGTGACCATCTTCTCCATGGTTGGTAGTGCTCTGAAGTGAAGGTGAGCAAGTCTTCTATGCCAAAGCTCACATGAACTTGTTGAATCATGTAACAAAGCCTGTAATGGACGAGTGGAAAGTTTGTAGAGACTCTCTTGCCGAAAATCAATCACTCAGGCAGACTTGATGCTAGAATTCTTCGGCCATGCAAGGACTTTTCCATCAAAGAATGCAACTTGATATCCCTTGTCCTCCAAAGCTGAAATAGAGACAAGGTTCCGCTTGATGCCTGGTACAAATAGTACATCGCTCAACTGGAGAGAGATGTCAGAATCTAAGTGAAGAGAGGAGGTTCTGACACCTTTCACGGAATAGCATGCATCATCTCCAATTATGACTTGAATGCTTGTATCTCTCTCCACCAAGTCTGAAAGATGTTCTCTAAAACCAATAATGTTACGAGAGGCGCCACTATCAATCAACCAATTGTTGCTATCTGTAGGAACATTGCTTGATAAGGCATAATAGAATAGGAAACCACTTGAATCTGAGGAGAGATCTCACCCACATCCGCAATTGAAGCATGTTGCTTGGGTCTAGTTGGGATATCCTTTGCATAGTGACCAAACTTGTCACATCTGAAACATTGTCTATGGGAGAGATCCTTCTTCTTCTTAGATGTAGGAGCACCATCTGATCTTCTATCTTTGTTCCTCTTGAAGTTGCCTTTCTTCCCTTCTCTTCCTTTCTTCTTCAAAGATTGAGCGGCAAGTACATGAATCTCTTCATTGGTAGCACTTTTCCCATTGCCTCTTGCTGCTAATCTTGATTCTTCTTGAATGCAATCTGCCCTCAAGCGATCAAACTTAGGTAGTTTTGATCTCCCATTGATGCCTTGGATAAATGGCTCTTTGTCCTGTCTTCTTACTTCCGTGAACTGGCGGAAGAGCTCTACTGGAGTGATAGGAATACCGAACTTTCCAATGAAAGCCTCTTTCATCTGCTCCCATGTTCTGATGGACCCAACTGGCAAATGTATGAACCAAAAATGTGCTTCTTCACCTAAGGAATACGGGAACAATCTACAAGCCATATCTGCGTATGCAATTTGTCTATTTCGCAAATGATCCTCAAACATTTTAATGTGATCCTCAGCAGAACGGTTCGGATCATTGACTTGATACTTTGTACAGAAGTGCTCTGGATTCTTCGGCATTTCATGATAGTCCGCGAACTCAAGAGGGGAGGGATTAGTAACTAGCCAAGTAGCACCATTAGGAGCAGGTTGGCCTCCTGGTTGACCTCCTGGTTGAGCCATTGCTTGAATTGGATATCTCCTTTGATATACAATTACTGGAGTTGTGGTAGCCTGAACTGGTTGCTGAACGAACACAGGTGTGGTAACTTGAACGGCTTTAGGCTGAGCAAACCTTGAAGCACTTGGTGGAGTTCGGAACAAACTTGTGATCTCTTCTCCGCTTTCTTCACTAGACTGAGCTTCTTCGTTTGAAAACACTTCTTTGCTTGAACGGCTCTCTTTCTTCTTCCTTGCTCTAGTAGGCAACTCTAACTCCACAAAATCTTTGGATGAGCTTGGCGTGGACCTCAGAATTCTTTTCAACTTATCAGGTGAGAATGAGCTAATGCGATCCAGGATGTAGCTGATTACTGTCGGCGGGGAAGGGGAGCAAGTGGTAGTCTTTGATCGAGCAAATTCCTTTCAATTGCAACTTGAATTTCAATGGCCTTTTCTTCTTCTTCCTCCAACACGAAGCAAGTTCTCATGTATTGGGCGTAGCTCTCCTTTGTCCTCCAAGCAAGATTGTTCAGTCCTGAAAGAATGTCCTCTTGGTCGTCGTTGAATCCCAAGTTAGGCTGCAATACTGGGAATATCTCTCTATGCGGTAGCACCATCTTTACTCATGATAATTTCTTTCTCCAATGAATTTCTTTTGAATGAAAATCCCTTCTTATTCGAATATGACTGCTTCACTGCGAAGAATCCTTGAAAGGCCCTCCTTCTAGCGCCAGTTTCTCTGTTGACGTGGTTTTTGTGACCGCACCAAACAGCAGAACGAAATAGTTTAGGGCTACTCCATTCTCTCTTGATCAAAGTATTCCGTGTGCTAAGATTGCGAGATAGATCACACGTTCAACTCCAAGGTTCCTTTAATGCAAATAGAACCAATTCGGTTGATGTGTATTTGCCGTGTTCTTACGAGGGGACTTACACAATTGTTCAGACTTCTTGCAGTTAGCAGTTGGTATGATTTTGAAGGGGATTTTGTGCGTAGGATTTGGCAGTATAGCTTATTCTCCTAAAACTAATCAGAAATGTGCGGAAAGTAAAAGGGTATAAGGCCTAAGAAACTTATATTCTATTCTAAATGCAGGATATGTGGGGCTTCGTTTCAATAGACTTCAACCAGATTTCACCTAGCCTCACGTCGGACAGCCTCAGTAAAATCGGTGCAATCTTCAAGGGAAGTAGCAAAAGATGTTCAAATTATGACTTAACATGCATACACCATCACAACGACGCATATAAGCATACAAATCACAATTGAAGTTAAACACAAAATAATCTCCAGTCGACCACACAAGGCGAACTTGTCATCAACAAACGCTAGTGGTATGGAATTAAGCGAAGCTATCTCAATAAAACACCACACACCAAAGTAAACTACTTGCATGAAATTAAGCTACTTGGATACGAAAGGAAGAAGAGACCTTGCTAGCAATTCATGACAAGACAAATTCCATCATCAATGAAAAGATCTATTATCAAGAAAAGTGTTACACAACAATCTCCCAAAAGTTTTCAAAGGGAAAACTTTCTTTCTTCTCCAAATTATGCAAAAATGCTCTACAATGCTACACTATCTAGCTCTAATGCTAATGCTCTCTCAATGTCTACTATCTACTATTCCAATGTCTAATTCTAATGAATTACAAATGAGGGGGACTCCCCCTTTTATAGCTAGCCAAGTCCCAAAAGACGGCTAGGGTTACAATCAATAGAGTGGCGAGAATCGTGCCACCACATTTAGAACCCTAAAGCGCGAGAATGGGGAATTGGTACATTAAATGAATCAAAGATTCCCATCCCATACAAATGAGTAAAAGTGTGTGCCATGTGGATCTTCTAGAAGATCCTCGTCGGTAGTGTGTTTCATTGTGGCCTTCTCTCATTTTGCTTAACTCAACAAATCTGCCAAAGTCTGGCCTCAACCTCATGGTGAAATAGGTGGAACACAATCTAACTGAAACTCTAATACTGTGACTGAATGCTCATGCCTTGTACAAGATTTCCTCCAAGCAGCTAAGGAGTCCTGCGTGTTCTGGATCAAAGTGGAGAAAGTAGCTGTATTCTCGAAATCATCCTGTACAAAGGTCTTGTTGTGACCTTTTCACATCGCCCCATCAAGATGGGATTTATTTTGCTCAGATTCTAGGTCTTAAACTAGGTTTTCCTCTCTCTCTCTCTCTGTCTCTTTTTCAGGTGTCGAGTCTTTGGAAGTTTGTGTCCATCGTGAGCTTAGCGAAATATTGGCGAATCTAAAATTAGGGTTTCATCGTTTGGTCAATTCAAAGGTCAAATGCAAAGTGAAATTGAAAATTGAACTTCACTGATGTTGTGTGAGACATCAATGGGAACTCCGGCCGGTTTCATCGGATTCCAAATTGCCTATTTTTAGTAAATTACGCTGTGAGGACAATTTATCGGCTATTTTGAGATTAGATGCGTCACCGCGGCATTGAGTACGGGCCTTGCATGCCAAATTTGAGCAAAAAGCAGAACACTATTTTTAGCGGTCGGCTTCCGGTGATTTGAGGGTCAAATCACGAGTTTCTCTTTGCATGTACGGATATTCATACGGGTTTTCGAGACCTTAGCGTGGCGTAACATACGAAAATGAGATGACCACTTTGAGGATTGACCTTAGAGGCTATTTTAGGGTTGCATGTCGAGGTTTCTTTTGCATGTCGGTGATTCACGATGGGTTTTGAGAGCCAGCGATGGTGTGACATGCAAGCGAGGATTCTCCCTTTCGATGGGAACTTCTTTATTTTAGCGAGGTGTATCGGCGTATACCAATGATTGATTCCGCAGTACGATCCGCGGTGTTCTTGAAACAAAGGCAGAATCTTTTGATCGCATGCAATGCAAATTAGGGTTTCGGCCGGGCCTAAAATAGGCATCAAAAGGTCAAATCTTCAAATCAGGTGTAAACCACTCTGATCCCGGTGTCAACCGGGCTATCTGTGGTAAACCGGTCAAGCGGGCGCTTACTATTTATAGTAAAGTCCAAATTAAGAAACATGCTAAAAATAGTAAATCGAGTGCATGCGTCAGTGTCGACAGTAAGGTCACGTGGTGAGGAGCGCCTCATCCAAATTTCAACTCGATCGGAGCTTTGGAGCTATCAGAAACATGAGCTTACTATTTTTAGTAAGCCACCTGAAAGCGACCTATAAATAAGCGGGGGTGACTAAAAGTGGCGGTGTCGACAAGTTGATAAGGCATGGGGATGCTATGTTTAAAATTCGGGCCATTAGGAGCCGGAAGTCAAATTCAGAGAAGTTACTATAAATAGCAGGGCACGTAGGCTGGCGAGGATGATGAAAATTTGTCTAAGTCTGGAGCTTCGTCCAGCAAGCCTGGCAAAATGCGCCCAGTTGATGAAGAGGCATAAAAAATTCCAAGATACAAGTTCATCCACCACCCAGGGCAAAATGCGCCCAAAGCAGGGAAGTCAAAGAAAGTCAAAGGTTTTCATCCTGCTCAGGGATCCAAATGCGCCCAAGGAGAAAGAGGAAAAAAGCTTAAAAAGTTTCGAAGGCATGAAAATCCGCCTCACACATCAAAATGCGCCCATCCTTCACAAGCATGAAAATGCGCCCAAAATTCAAGGAGGTCAAAGCAAGTCAAAGTTCTTATCCTTCTCCAGGCCAAAATGCGCCCAAACTGGGCCATGTCAAGACAAAACGTGGAAGGTGAAGAGTCACCCAAGGATGTTGGAGTGTTCATCCACCAGCAGGGGTGAAATGCGCCCAAGGTTGCAAGGGGTCAACAAAAAGTCAAAGTTTTTATCCTTCATCACATGCAAAATGCGCCCAGCTTGCAAACTCGTCCTCCTCACCCTCCTAAATGCGCCCAAATGAGCTCACATGAGGACAAAAACAAGAAGTTGAAAGGTCATCCTCCTCCTACAAGGAAATGCGCCCATGTTTGGAAGGTAAAAGGTGAATTAAAGGTGGTAATTAAGATGAAAATGTTACCTAAACATGGTGAAAGGTGGTAAAAGGCTAGGCGTTATCCTCCTCCATAGGCAAAATGCGCCCAAGGTGAGTGGGGCGTGACTTTTCTCCAAGTATGTAAGGCGCCTAAGGTGTTAGAGAATATTTGAAGATGTTGAGGGTGATATAAGGTGTTAGAAAATATTTGAAGATGTTGAGAATAAAATGCTAAGTGAAGTATACGCCTATGTTGAAGGGAGTTATAAGGTGTTGGGAAATTTTTTCAAAGGCATTTCAAGGCGTTGAAAATAAAACCAAGTATGTAAGGCGCCTCAGGTGGAAAATAAAATATTTTCTAAGTATTGAAAATTTCTCTAAGGCATTGGACTTTTAATGAATATTTTCCAAGTGTGAAGTGATACAGGATGAAGTGAAGGTAAAATGTGCAAGGCGTGCCGGGATTGTAAAAATTCTTCCAAATGAAGTTGATAAAAAAATTCCTCTCCACTGGCAATCAAAATTTTCTAAGGCAAGTTTTCAAAAATGCAAGAGATGATTTTAAAATATTTTCTAAGGCAAATTATTTTCCTTGGAAAATACGCCTTGAATTCAGATGATAAAATTTTCCAGAGCAGGCAACTTTTCCCAGTGATGGAGTCAGAGACAAGGATAATTCAAGGTCTTCAAATTTTTCAAGATGCCTGGGCAACACAGAGTAATCACAAGCGAAGAACGAATTTAAATGATGGAAATAATATTTTTCTAAGGTTCAAAATTCGAAAAATTAAATGAACCCGTTCGTTGGGTACCCATGGATTCGAGGCGTTCTGAAGAAAATTTGCTTCTGGGTACTGAACATTTGTGATGATGGATGGATTTCCAAATCTTTCAAGCTTCGCCGACACTTTTTCAGTGAAGAATTTAATCAGTGCTCGAACTGGGAGAATTTTAAATTTTCTAAGGCAAAAATGAATAAAATGAGTTTTCAAGATGAATTTTCTTCGAATGATGAATCTGAAGGGAGTTGCCTAGATAATTTTGATTAAATTCTTTGAGGATGAATTTTTCAGAGCAGGAGAAAGTTAAAATTCAAATTTCCAGTAATAGAGCCCGGCTGGCAAGTAAAAAGTGATGAAATTAAATTAAATTTTCGAAACAAATTCAAAGGCGCCAGTCAAAGTCAAGTTTCTAGAAGAATAATATTCCCGACGACTGGAGACAAGTGTCAGAAACACCAGAGAGGGAAAATTCAAATTCTTGAAGTGGAGTAGTGGAGTTTAATGGCACTGGCTAAATTTAACGTCTTCTAGAATTTGAATTTTAGCTATAAAATGAGCAAGTTTTTCACTCACTTTCACAGCTGGAGAAGTCGAACTTGCTCTGAGAGTGAGGCATTGCAGCAAGTCGTGACTGGAAGAGTTTGAATTTTGCTGAGTCTGAGTGAGCTTGAAGAAGTTCGAGTTTTGCTGAGGAATTGAGCTTGCTGAAGAGGCGCACTTGAAAGTTGATTAAATTTGTTGCTGAAGTAGAAGGACGCACTTGCAAGTTTCTGAGTATCCCAATCTGCATTTGAAGTACGCCTTGAAGTTGCCAAGTTGAAAGGTACGCCATTGCTGATTAAAGGAGTGTTTGCTGAAGATTATAGAAGCTTGAAAGAGGTACGGCCTTGCTAGCACTGAAGTCTGAAAATTGATTCGTTGAGCTTAATTGAAGTTGCCTGTGGGGCGCCTTGAAGAGAAAAGCACAAATTTGCTAGTTTGATGTTTGCTGATTGCTGGTTCGAAGTGTAAAGTCATAGAAGTTCAACTTGCTGATTGCTGATAATAAAGTAAAGTCATCGGAGTTCACATAAAAATCCGTTCTAAGTGTCAGAATTCGAATATATTCAAGAGAAGAAGCTGAGGTTTGCAAACACGAGAGTTATTGCAACTTCTAGAATTCGACTGCGGCCCCTATCATGCCTTATTTTATTAAATTTAATTGCTGATGAATGTTTGTTATGTTCTTGAGATGGCTGGCGAGGACAACCGGAAAGGACAATGGTGCCTCAAGGCAGGGCTCACCGATCAAGAAGCTCGGTAAAACATTCATGCGAATCGAAGTTTATTTCAAAAGGCTGGGCAAGTTAGCGGATACAACACGAGTGTCAGCGGAGACCCTCAGAAACGGGCTATTTGGAATTGGGAGTCATCGGGCTTAGGTCGCCGCACAACATCGTCCGAAGTGGACTATATCACATTTCTTGGTTTCCTTGACTATTCAATCCGAGGAGATGATTATGGAGTCGCCAATTCTCTGAGAAAAGAACACGATTCGATCATGTCACCAGATGGCCAAGTGCTTGCCAATCTTACCCCAGCAGCCATTGGTGAAGCTTTCGGGATCCCGGTGCACAGAAACATGATCTACAAATCCAGGGAGCGAGCGGAGCGGATGTATGCTTCAGCTTTTGAACGGTGCATGGATACAATTAACACTCATTGGATGAGCACTCCAAAGCCATCTCGTGCGAAGTTGCCGAAACAGATCATAGCAGAGGACCTGAGGCAGGAATATTGTGATCTTATCATGTTGCTGAGCAGGGTTGGTGGTTGCCCACAGTCCTACATTTTTGAGCCTTGGATGTTTTATTACATCAACCTGGTGTTAGAAGGGAAGGATTATGTCAATTGGGCTGAGATGATCAGCGATAACATACATGAGCAGCTCCTGAGCCTGAGGAGGACTAAAACGTTTTACATGAGCTCCTATCTTGTTTACTTGTTGGCACGGATGACGAGGTACAGAGGGATTTCTTATAAGGAACCCGTCGGTTGTGGCTCTCACCAGTTCAAAATCCATGAGGCGTGTACACAATTGCACCTTTCGAGCACAACCCACTACAAACGTGTCAACGATTCATTCACCATGTACATCACGAGGCTGCTTCAGGAGAGGTTACATCACAGAATCTCTAGGAATGCCCAGGAGCTGATTGAGAGGTATGGGTGCTGGTTTATACAGTTTCCAAGATTTTCATATATTAGGCTGCAAGGTTTCTCGTCATACCCATATAGGCTGCCTAAGTACCCAACAGATAGAATAATAATGCTAGAGGTATCCAGACAATTGCTTGCCTTTGACAAAATCCAGAAGAAAAAGAAGAAAGGGGGGATAGAGTTTCCGATTGTGATGGGCAACTCGGATGAGGTGTGTCCTTCGATACAGGCAGCTAGGGAAGCTGAGAGTGAGCTTCAGTTTTATCACTTCTCATATCATACGAGCCGACAGCACTATGACCCACACCATAACATCAATTGGGTTCTGTCGGAAGAGTTCAAACATAAGGCCACCATTGAGGATTATTGGGCTGATGCAGTTGATGAGATTGAAGTAAGGAAGAAAATGTTCTCTAGGTTACCGATTACTCTGATCAGGGAGTGTGAAGTAGTTCCAGTTCCGGACCAGGTTAATGAGGATATGGATGTTGTTCATCCAGACTATGCAGCAGTTCGGGATACTCCACTTCCGCCTATAGATTGGTCAGAACCCGAGGTTGCTGATCTTGATACTCTTTCCACATTCACCAGGGCGTGGCTTCTTCGATGCAGCACAGGCGGATTCAGCCAGGATACATAAGGCCATGGCCAATATTATAGATGGAGTTCAGAACACTTTCGAGGCCATATTTGCTAGGCGGCTGAATCCAGATGAGATAAGTTTTGATAATTTGAGGGGTTTGCTGGTTCCCTTCTTCGCAGATGTTAAGACCTTT
>VDFB02257130.1:0-13576 GCA_007258455.2 Sequoia sempervirens | reverse complement strand
TGATCATAGCAACAGATCTAATGTACACAACAGATTCTACCATCCATTTATGTGATAGTACTAAAGCATTGATTTCAACAGTGAATTGATGAGCTAAGGCGTACTATTATTCTTTGTCATATAATTGGACAGTGGATGGAGTCGTCATTCCAGCTGCAATCCAATCTGAATTGAATTCTGCTTTTCTTCATGAAGATAAACGGCCTCTAACTGGTGATAGAAGACAAGGGAATCTAGAACTTTATGTACATGTTTTGCAATTGAAAGATCTGCCTTCACCATTTACAATTATTGGGGACAAATAAATTCAGGGAGGGCAAAAGCCCAACACATCTCACGATAGGTGCATAAATATAAGAAAAGCATGACATGATATCCAGCTAAAATAGAAAAAAATGAAGGAAAAAGGATATTATAGATAATATCCATTCAGATAAAGGATAAAGATCAAATTTGTTCAACTTAAGTTAGTTGCATTTTTAAGAGACAAGGTTTAGTCGATTTTAGGGAATTAGAACAAATAAATCCATGCAAATGCTCTAGAAAGATTTACTGTGGGAGCATTTACATTGTTTTTCAAGCAAAGATTAGTTAAAAACATCAGATTTCCACGATCCATAATATTGAACACTATAGTTTCTGGATTTGACTGTGTAAAATTTTTTGCATCATTATTTCAGATCACACTCCATGATCTCATCAGGATGATAGAGAGCTAAGGAGGCAAAAAATGGTTAGTAGCAGAGAAGACAAAATAATATAGAAAAGGGGGGAGATGGATGGCATGCCAAACGAAGCACAAAGGAGGCTTAGGAAAGGATTAAGAATGGGGAACAATGAAATTACATTGAGGACCTCAGAAATGAAGAGTAAAACGAAAACAAACAATAAGACAATTTGTGAGAATAAAAGAGCATGAAACTACAGGTCCTGTAGTTTCATACTCTTTTATTTATGACCTGCAGTTTCATGCTCTTTTATTCTCATTAATTATCTTATTGTTTCTTTTCGTTTTACTTATAATTTTTCAGGTCCTTAATGTAATCTCATTGTTCCCCATTCTTAATCCTTTCCTAAGCCTCCTTTGTGCCTCATTTGGCATGCTACCTATCTCCCCAATTCTCTATATTAGTTTTGTCTTGTCTACTACTGACCATTTGTTGCCTCCTTATCTCTCCATCATCCTAGTGATGGATCACAGAGTGTGATCTGAAGTGTTAATGCCAAAAATTTACATGGTCAAATCTAGAAAGTACAGTGTTCAAAGATTCATCATTTTCAGATAGCTTTATGAGGAACAAAAGGGTAGTTATGTTAGATTACTTTGTGGTGAAGCCAAGGGAAGTTATTTTTAGAGAAGGTTCCCCTACCAATAAATATGGCAAGACATATTGTAACAAGGAGATGAATATTTAAAATGAATCTATGCAATTCACGGGATTGAGCATTGGTTGTCTTCAAAATTCAGAGTAACCTGCTACAAGCTTGGGCTGTTTTGTTTATTGGTTGTAATCAGAAGAGAATTTTACTCCTTATCTCTACAAAAGAGTTTATCCCATAATTATATTTCCCTTAACATCTCCAAAATTTACATTTTGGAATTTTAGAAAACAAATTTCTTTTCCAGTATTTGGAAATGCAGTTTGACTTTATCTAGGCACATGACATAGAGCCATGCAAATTTGACAATTCTCAAAGATCATAAACTAGTATGGGAAAAATGGAGGCACAAAACAGGTTACATTTCTAATCCAAATCTAAACCTTGAATAAAATTAATAACAAACAATGCATTTATTAAACACAAGGAACGAAATCAATCAATTATGTATCAAGTAAACAGATGTATAGCAAGCTTCAGCCCTGCAGGCATATAGAAGGAAAGGCACAAACAGATTTACTATTATCTCCCATTAAACCTCCCAGCCACTTAAAATGCCTCTGGAGGTAAGATCGAGACGAAAACATGGTGCGATGTCGAGCACTCATGGAAAAAAAAAAATTATACAAAACATAAGAAGCACGAATAGAAACAGAACTAAGGCGCATGTAATTCTTAATAAGGCCAAGAAAGAAACAATGCAAACTACAAACTCTCAAAGACCACACAGAATTTCTCAATGGCTGCACAGCTGCATGAAAAATTCAATTAGATCAATTATTACAGACAAATGAAGCAACCAATAAGACATTACCTCTTCATGCAGCTTTATTGACAGTCCAGTCACCTTTGAACTTTTTGAACTTGCAAGCTGACTCAAGATCTTTTGCAAAGTATCCTCCAGATTTTTCAAAAGTTCCAGATTTTTGAAAAAATCATTTGCCATCAGGTGAAGTAAATAATCATGTTCTTTCCTCAAATGTTCAAGTTCAGTACCTAAATTTAATAGGGCAGAATTCTGATTGTCAGTTCTGCCTAATTCCTTGTTCAAGTCTGCTGCATGAGCAGCTAGAGCATGCTCAAGATGATGTATGGCATCATTCTTTGCAGCTTCAGCTGCATTCTTTTCTATCTTCAACATGGAGACTTCACTTTGTGTTTTTGTTAATTCATCCTCTAGACTCTCCATTCTTTCGTTGACTTCATCCAACTCTGTAGCCAGTAATTCTGCCGCTTTTCTCAATCTCTGAACTTCTTGTTCAGCAGACACTACCTTGAGTTCTAATTCTTGAGATGACTTAATGAGCCATTCGATCTCCTTCACTGGATCCCTAAATTCAGTTTCATCATCATGAGTAGCATCCAATACAGTCATTATTCTTTGCAGCAATACTTTGCTTTCATGCAAAGATTCTTCTAATTCCGTGCTATAGTTCCTCAAAGTAATTGCTTCTGATTCCAGTGACTTAAAATCGTCGAGTTTACTTGAGAGATCTCTAATTTGGAATTCACACTCATTAATCATGGATTCACGCACCTGAAGCTCATTTTTTAACTGTTCAAGCTCTGCTAATTTTTCATCCATTGTCTGCTTCAAGCTGTCACGTTGTTGAACTACGCCCTTACCCTTTTTCACTGCAATACTCAGTTTATCCTTGGTAGATGACAGTTTCTGCTCTGACTGCTCAAGCTGTATTTGCAGTGCATCTCTTTGGTTCTTCAAAGCCTCTGTTTCTCCTGAAAATACTATACATTTTTCTAGGAGATTATCTCGCTCACTATTATATGATGCCAATGTTGATGTAGCTTCTTCTAGCTTCCTACCCATTTCCAATACTTCTTGTTCTTTTGCATCTAATGCGTCCCGAAGACTCAAGACCTCTGCTGCATTGGATGCCAGAACAACTGTGTGTGAAGGCTCCTCCTGATTAGTTTCCTTATGCATCTCTTCTAATTCAGAGAAAGCCTTGAACTTGTGTATGAGATTCATCAGACATCCTTCCAAGTATTCACTGCTGGAACTGCACAGAAGATCATTAATATCTTCACGCTGCAATGTTTCTTCAATCATAACTATTAATCTGTTCAGCATACATTCTGTGTCAGCTTTGGCAGTTTTCAAGTTAGATTCTTGCTCAGCAACCATAGCCTGTAACTCAGCAAGATTGTTGTATAATATTTCTTTTTCAGATGCATTCTTAGCTGCTTGCTCCATCAGACATTCATGTTTGCCTGTAAGCTCCTCAAAGGTTTTCAAAAGAATTTCTTTCTCTTGTTTTACCGTTGAGAGATGTGTCTCAAGAATACACACATTCCTCTGTGATTCATCAAGCTCAATGGAAAGCGAATCAGCAGCACTTTGAAGATTTTGAATCTGAAGTTGGGCATTAGCTGCATCCTGTTGAGCCTGATTCAGGGCTCTGCCAAGCCACTCGATTCGATCCTCTGGTTCCATTGATCTTGCTGAATGGGGCATCTGGGCATTATCCAACACCTCTTCCCACCGCTGAATAAGTTGATTTCTTTCCAATAGAGATTGCTCCAACATATCAGACTGCTCAGCCAGATTTAAGTACTTGTGCTGGAGTTCTTCATGTCTCCTCCTTAAGTCTTCAATCACTTCATTTTGACTTGAATTGAAAGTGTCTAATTGTGAATTTGACAATTGAAAACTCATGTCAGCTCTATCATCTCTTTCAGACATTTCCTGATCCAAACTTTTAAAAAGAGGAGCATTTTCAACATAACATGATCTTGCCAGCCACTCTATTTTTTCAGTGATTTCCTTGTAGTGAAATTCCTCTGGCAAATTCAGTTCCTCAAGAATTTCTTCTATTTTCTGAAGAACAGAATCCTTCTGTAGAAATGATTCCCGAAGAGCAGTTGCTGAATTTCGGATATATGCTAATTCTGATTCTAATGCCTCAACACGTTCACCAGCCTCTCCATATGACTTAAGCTTTGTCTCAGTCTCCTGCAATGCAGCATTTTTAAACTGCAATTCTTGCCAACACCTTTCCAGTTCATCCGACTTCCCAGCCAAAGATTGTTTAAGTGCATCACGTTGCTGAACCAAGCCTTTACCTTTCGATACAGCCATGCTAAGCTTCTCTCTCACAGATGATAATTTTTGCTCTGTCTGCTCAAGATCCAGTAGTCGCTTATTCCTATCCAAGCTCACTGACTTAAGATCCTCTTCTGTTTTATGGAGTAACTCTTTCAGAGTTTTTATCTCTTCTTCCTGTTGAGATTTTGTTGACTCAATTTCATTGATTTTCTCCTGTAGCCGAGTCAGTTCCATCTCCTTGCAACTGAAAGCTTCTTTCATTGCAACATCCAAAGGCATTTTCATTATATCCCTCAAATCACTGTCAGATTGTGGGACCAACTCTGCAAGGCATCTCTGGAATAGATTTTGCTGTTCAAGAGAAGTCTTGTACTTTTCAATAAGTAAAAACAGATGAGATTCTAGATGATAAATTTGATGCATGTTTGGATCAGTTACTATGACTTCATCTTGAATGAGCTCATCAACAACAGAAACAAACTTTTCAGATATTGAATTCAAATGCCCATTCAATTGATTGTGCACCTCTGAAATAGTTTTCAATGCTTCTTCCTGTTCTGTCAATGCTCTTTGAACAGCAACCAACTCACCAGATAAAGCATCTTTCTCTGCAGAAAGGTGAGATACCTGAGAGACCATATTCGCACATCTCTCTTCAATTGCTGTGCACTTAGCACAGTTCTCATTTTCAATACACTTTTCAGACAACTTTATACATCTGGCCTCGAGTTCTTCAATATGTTGATTCTTAACTAATAAAGCAGACTCAAGCTCGCTAGCTGTTCTTTCAAACTGTAACCTTTCTTCCAGTTTTTCATGCAACTGTCCAACTAATTTATCCAACTTATTGCACATGATATCAAATGGGAGGGCAGACTGTGCATCCTCTTCAGCTTCTATGGTCTCGATTTGTTGCAGATGACCAGGCATCTGCTTATTCTCCATATTCAAACTTTCTTGGGGTTCAATCAGCTTTCCAAGTCTCTTGTGAATATTATGGAGTTCTCTAACAAGTGACTCTCTTTCTAGCTGAATAATTTCAAATTTCTGGGTGAGGTCTTCAAATGATCTTTGTATCTGCAAACTCTCCTGACAACTGAATTCAAGTTTTGCCTCCAAATTTCTCAGTTCATTGATTTTTTCTATGGTAGCATTTACAATGGTAGCAAGGCGGAAATCAACACATGGGGGATCTGATTCATCACAAGCGGAGTCCATTGAGGCAACTTGGATGGATTGTTCTAGATTTTGTGCAGCATTAAGCATTGCAAACACATAGGAACTTCTTTCTGCCTCTAACAAAGAAGTCTGCTCAACAAAACCTTTTTGCATTGTTTCCAACTGGTTCTGGAATGCCACTGACTCCTCATTGACATGTTTTTCTAGATCATGCAGTTGAATATTCAAATTCTCAATTTGAGTAGCATCTTTCAATGCTTGTGCCATGAGTTGTGTATTCTTCGCTGTCAAAGTTGCCAGAACCTCGTCCTGCTCAAGCCTTTTTTGCTTCATCACATTGACATCAACCTCTAGCTGCCTCAAAGCAGCTTCCAGATATCCTTTATGTTGCTGTTCTTCCATAATCTGCTGCTGAATGTTATCTGTGTCCTTGTCAACCTGATTCAGAGTGGTTCTTAAATGTACTAAATTATCCTCTACTTCCCTAAGGTGTTGCATTAGAAAACTTGCATCCTGCTTAGGAACATGCTCTGCCTTTTCAGAGGATTGCTGAGAATTATCATCAGTTTCTGTCATTGGCTCTGCTTCCAGTATCACATCATCATATTGTGACTTGGCCTCAAAAGCACGAATCAGTTTTGAAATACCAGCAGGCGCCCTGCGGCTCCCCTTGTTTAAGTTAGTTTGATCGTGAATCATTTCCTGGACTGATTTCTGAAGCTTTTCTGAAGTCAATGCAACCTCAAACAGGCATGCCTTCAGAACTAATACCTTATCATCATGATCTGAATATTGCTTTGTGACCTGTTGCTCCAAGCCCCCGATTTTATTGTCCAATGCAGTTTTCTCCACTTCACCTAAAACATATAATTCTTTTAACTGCATCCTGCATGAATCAAGATCTGTGGCAAGCTTCTCCTTCTGTTTTTCTACTTCCACTAATTGATAATTTAGAGTTTCCTTAGCTTCTGCAGAAGCACGGAGCTGACTTTTCAGTATGTCAATCTCAGCATCTGATTTTTCCCTGTGAGTTTCCAAATCCAGAACCTTTTGTAAAGCCAATTCATATTCATGTTGTAAAACTGAATTCTCCTGTTGCAATCGCTCCAGCTCATGATTTGCACTATGTAAATCTTGCATCAAATTAGCACTTTCATCTTGCAATTGTTCTTTCAACCTGCTTATCTCACCTGCAGATTGCACTCTGATAGCTTCCAGCGCCTGCAGTTGCTGCTGTAATGATTCATAAGCATTCTTCATTTGTTTCCATTCACTTGCCACTTCTCTAGTATGTTGACTTAAATGTTTTGCCACTTGCTGCAAATTCTCATTTTCCTTTTCAAGTTCTGCTTCCCATTCATGAATTCTATCCAGATCAATTAGCTGATCATTGTCCCTTGTCAACTCCTGAGAAGCATTAGTGAACAGAACATTAACAGGATCATGACCTACCTCTCCCAAATTTGTCTCTCCTTCAGGTTTTTGTATAGCTATGAGCTCTTCATAAGCCCGTGTCAATTCTTCATAGAAATTGAATAAGTGCTGCTCTTTTTGTTTCATGATGGATGTGAGTTGGATTTTATCTTGTTTCAACTCCTCTACTTGTTTCTCACATGCATGCAGTTCAAGTAGAAGTTTTCTGTTTTCTTCAGCAAGATGATTTTTTTCATCTTCAAGCTTTTCTTGCAGACCAGCTTTAAAGCTAACTTGCTTGAGATCATCTTTTGTCAAACAAAGATCCCGAACTAAATCTTCTTTCTCATTATTTATTTTTGCCACATATCCACTGAACCCATCCAGTTCGGCCATTAGTAAAAACTTATCTTCAATTATTTGATGCAACTGATTTTTAAGCTCACATGTCTGAGCCCTAAGTTGCTCTATCTGCTCTCTAGTGAAAACAACCTCATCTGTTGATATTTGTTTTTCCAGTAGCTTATAGCTTGCATCCAACTCATACTGTTCTTCAGGGTTTACCAGACATTTTTTCCCTTTATGCTCCTTATCAATCAATGCTCTCATCTCATCTATGTTCTGAGCCACTTGCTGGCAATTAATTTCATACTCCATCCGTACATTGGCCTGTTCATCTAGCTTCCGCAAAAGCTCATCTTTTTCATCAACAGCCAACTGCAACTGGTATCTCAGACTTTCCAATTTATTAAGATATTCTTCTTTTCTGACCTTGGCCTCCTCTACAAATTTCTCAATCTCATTAACAAGGGACAGTTCATTATAATGAGAATTTTCAGCCTGTTCTGTCTCTTTAAAACTTGCTGATTCTGCCTGAATTACCATTTGGTGTACTTTTCTTAATTGAGACAAAGCAACAATTTTTTCTGATTCCAGTGACTGTAACTTTTGCTGCAAAGTCGCAAGTTTAAGTTCAGTTTGACTCTCAACCTCCGTCAGAGCAGTCTGGGAAGCCTGAAGCTCATCCGGTGCTAGTAATCTTTCCTTTGTAACGTTTTCCATCTCAATATCTGCTGCCTCTGTATGACCATGAAGTTCTCCTCTATCTTCGTGAAGCTTCTGCTCAGCGATTCCCAACTTATTTGAAATAAATGTCTTTCCTTCAGTTTCAGATTGAAATTGAGTCCTGAATTCTAAGACAGAAGCAATTTCCAACTTCTCCCTCTCCATGTCACCAAGTGTCTGCTTTAATTGCTTCATCTCTGTAATCAGCTTTGCATTTTCCTCAGCCAATCCTTTATTGGCACTTTGCTCTGTTCTAAGAAGGCATTCATGCTCCTGGGCCGCATGCAATATTTGTGTAGTGGCTTCCAAACTTGTTTTAAGAGTGAAGTTCTCATCCCTTATGCCTGAGAGTATCTCCTCCAAATGCAATCTATCTTGCATAAGTTGCTCCTTTTCAAGCTGGTTGGATCTATTTTTCTCTGTAAGCTGAATATTCTCTTCACGTGCTTGCATGAGAGCCTCCTTACAAGCAGCAATTTCAGACAAAAGGCCGTCATTCTCAGGAAGATCTGACTTGATTTCTGGCCTAAAACTTTCTATGTTAATATTCTTTTCTTCACCAGTTAATGGATGACCTGGAGAAGAAACATCAATTGCTCTTTCATATCCTAAAGCCTCAAGTTTCTCATCTTCTGACAGATACAAAAGCTTCACTTCAGGTGGTTTTTTATCACCAGCCGATAACATCACTAGAGAATCATCAGTGTCAACCTGGGTTACTTGCAGCAAACCTTCATCTCCATTTCCTTGTTGATACACCTCTGGGGAGACAATATCCTGCACCGGCCCTACCGAACACAAAATGAGAATATAATTATACACCCAAATTCATCACAACTTCTAACACACTTACAAGACAATAGCAAGCAAATAAGTCAAGCGCAAACACACTTTCCTTAAAGAAAAAAATATATGGAACCTATAGCTGTAAATGGTGCCCATCTTACATGAGTGGCTAGCCTTCCTGGATGTAAGTTTTCATTGACATGACTGCTTTCCTCCTTAATGACACCGGCATCTTGGCCTTCTCTAAAAATGCCTTCCACTGAGGATCTATAATATGTCTCCTGCAGAACATCAGCAGTGGAATTTCCAATTTCATCATTAAATTCCATTTCCGCAGGTTTATTAGGGTTTTGTTCAAGTTCACTATAACCAGCAGGTGCACTTTCTGCATTTACAATGGGGCCCCCATCAGACATGTTGCCATGAAGCCCAACCGCTTCCATGCTTGAATTTCCCTGTCCATCATCAATTTGGAGCTTTTCTTTTTGAGCTCCTTCAGCTAAACAAACCAAATCAGTTGATTCCACGCTTGAATTAACATTACCAATGGAAAGCCCATCTCTAGCCGACCCCATGCTCTCTTCATCCCTTGACTCTTCTACCCCACCGGAAGCTGGTTCCGATGTATTGGAATTCTCGCTACATTCATATTGCGTTGAAGGAACACTAGCCACCAGGTCCAAATCAGGCTTCTGATCAGGATCTCCATCATTTTGCACATGTGTTGAATGTTCCATGTGAGTTATAGATTTATCGGATGTTTTCGCATGGCTTCCTTTAGAATGTTTCTTCTGCCTGTATTCCTGAAGCTGCAACTACCTAAATACTTCAGAACCCAAATTTGTGAATAACAGAAAAAAAAAATTCCATTTACATAAAGAGGAAAGGGGCATAACACATGAGAAAGACAGTGAACAACAAAACTCAAAAAGAAAGCGTCTTGCTCTGTATCAAAGGTTCCAGAAAACTGAAAAAGGAATTTGATGAACTACGAAATAAAATAGATCTTGTAACAGAAACATTAGTCACTGGATGAAAACATAAACAACCGATGTATTAGCAATATCATGTTTTGAGAAGCGTCTGCATTTTATTATTGATTGATATACAGTTGTTCATTATGCTAATCTCAATTCCACCACTTCGATCTTGTGATGACTGCTAAAAGGAACACTCAAACTCGTGGGAGATGAACCACTACTTGAGAATGATAAGTCATGAAGATTGGCTCGATATGAATAACATCAGTTGACTTCCGAATTATGACATTGCATTATCATACAATGCAGAAATCCCAAATGCATATAAAGAACTGAATTAGAGGATTGTCCCAGTATTTACAAATCGTGCAAGGGAAAAAAACCTACCCTTTTTTTACCAGCAGCCAGCAAATTATCTTTGGCTTTGTTCTTCTCCATAGCTTCGGTATGCTGCTTCAGCCACCCGCTTCACAAATAAAAAAAGGCGCCAGATCATTGAACGGTTGCGTTTAACGGGTCTTCTGCTCACACACCCACCAACTAATCAATCTTGAGAGCTCATCTTATATCAGTTTTACAATCAAAGTCGACACTGAACCCTCAGACAACAAAGAAAATTTATTATATGCACCATAGAATTCTACCTTGCAATATTTTGGCCCGACAGAGGATCTCAAAATAAAAATTTCGGTGAAAGTTTCCCTAAAGCCTTAATCTTGGGAAATTCATACAGAAGGGCAAGATTATAAGGAATTAAACACAAAACGAATCAAGAAGAGATTAAAGAAACAGTCGATCGATCGGATCTCAGAAAAGAAAATTATGCGATGTGAGAGGTCATGAGACCGATACTCACCCGATACGACAGAGCCGTTTAATTAACCTGCCACGGCCTTCAGATCGTCCTGTGTTTATTTACCCCTTCCGCTTTCTTTGCTTCTTTTACACTGAACTTCTATTGAAATGAAATGAAATGAAATGAAATATTTTAATGACGTCCACGAGGCCAAAGAAGCCTATGGGACCCAAGATCAGCACTAGAACAACACACAGCACAGCCCTAGACACAATGGAGGTGCCGTTCGAGATCAGCCCTTCGAGAGTGAATTTTGATGATGAAGTTTGCAATTTTGTCGAGTCTTGAATCTTCAAACAAGGTATTTAAATTGTCAACCTGCACCGCATCCCCATAGCTGGCCCGGATGTCTTTATAAGCTGAGCATTCTATGATAAAGTGCCATTCTGTCTCCACCATACCTTCGTTACAAAAGCGGCATATTCTATTTTCCCACTCTTCTTTAGGAACCTCCCACCTACCCGTTTCACACCTAAGATGGTGTGAACTAGTCCGCAATTGGGCTATCAACATTTTTGCTTTCCATTTGATATTCGCTCCTATATAAGCCTTTTCTTCATGGTCCCTTGTGGGATTGAATTCTTTGATATAATAATCCTTTTTACGCCCTATTTTTTTCGTCCATATACCATATTTAAATTTTTCTCTCACATAATTTTTTATTTCTCCATTTGTGTTTGGACACTCATGCATCACAATATCCCATTTCTTCATCCACTTGATATTAAGTTTCATCCATGTGTTCTTTCTTCTAGTTAGCTCCTCTTTCATAATTAGCTTAGGCCATCTATGATCCTCCATATTCTGGACCTTCTTTAAGTAGCTTAATAACCGGGTCATCGCTGAGGCCTCCAGAGGAAAAGTACCGGTCTCAGCCAATAAAATTTCATAAGGCACTGCAGTCTTAAGCTTGAGGCTGCATATAATTAGATGTTTTTGTATCCTTTCCACTTGTCTCCATTTCTGATCTGACATGCTGTTGCCCCAAATTTCACACCCATAGAGAATTACCGGACTAACAAGAAGACCAAAAAGTGTTCTTTTAGTTTTCCAATCCCATAATTCGGCATTTCTACATCTATTTTGCAAAGAGTACAACGCTTTCCAGCCTCCTTGAATTCTTTTTGCTCTACATGTTTCCCAACTAAGCTTGTTGTGAAAATCAAGTCCAAGGTACTTATACTCGTCCACTATTTCTAGTGGCTTGCCTTCAAAGAGAAATTCAATCTGCTGTTTTTTTCTTCGCAGTGAGAAGATCATTATTTTGGTTTTTGAAGTGTTCACTTGCATCCCGACCTCTTGACAAAACGTTTCAAGGGCCTTCAAATGTTTTCTCAAATCATGTGCAGTTTTAGTAATTAATATGAGGTCATCGGCATATTAACTTTGTATTTAATTTCTTTTTTCTAGGTGGGATTTTTATTTTAAAGGGGAGTTTGGGTGGGGTCGCTGGGGTTCGATCTCAGGTTGCAACATCATACGTTAGGAAACTTGAAAAACGTGAAAATTAAAAGAGGAAAAGGGGTTTTTTAATATGAAGCAAATGATTAAGACGATGATACAACAAATTTCTTGTTTTATCTTTGACACACGCAAAGCATTGACTAGTCATTATAGTTAGATTATAAAAATAATTAATTATATAGATTTGTATGGTTTTATGTTAAAATTTAAATCATTTTTTCAATCTAATAAAGAAGTATGAGTTTAAGTTGATACATGTTTTACTAAAAGAAAGATTAAGGGATATTTATTTCACAAAAGTCACTCACGACATAATTTCCATCTCGTCCCTTATGATTTTGAGGGTCTTGTACTCAACAAGACTTGATTTCTGATAGGCTTGTTTATAACCATTCAACTTCACTTGCAAAACAAGAGCCCCTTTGAAATGTGTCACTAGTTTTTAAAATGCATTATTCTTAAAATTTAAAAGAAATCACAATGTTGTATTTTTTGTGTCATGCACATTGTTAGAATCATAGAGTTGTATATTTGTTTAGGTGGTATGCATATTACTAGGTGTATCATCACTTCTTAAATGCATCCAAAAGTTGAATGATTGCTTATTATTACAAACCAATGTTATATAATTAGAATGTGTTATGTTATGGTATTTGTCTTATTACATTAATTAACCTACACAACCATTAAAGATTTATTTTATCTCTTCAACCTCCAACAACCAAGCACAAAATTTGTACAAACTTGTATTTAGTTTTGATGTTCTAATTGCATAAAATAATGGTAAATAGAGAGTTTTAGATATGAGAAAATCTCTATTTAGGGCATTGTCAGGGGAGCCTAATCTAGATTTTCAAACTATAATTACACAAACTACACCAAACCAATTAGAAATGTGTGATGTGCTCCTCCATAAATGTGGCATCTTCTTTCCATGAGCCTTAAAGCCCTTAACAAAGTGCTAAGAATCGAATAGATAAGATATATATAGCTTTATTGGCCAAGCACTACACATTTATATTTTTTAGAGTCATTGTATGATCTACTTATCCAAAAGGACCTTAAATATTTGTGTATCAACCATTTGATAACACTCTTAGGTGTTGTTTATAAGAAAAAAGCAACTTTGAAGGTATTTTAATTTATGAGAATTGATGGTTATATCCAAAGATACCCAGAAGTGTCACAATAAGTATTAACCACAAGAATTTGAATAAATTTATAATCATATTCTAAGTTGTGTATCTTTCCAATAATAACACTATTTTTAATGAGATATTATGCAATAAAATAAAAAATGCATTATTTTTAATGATATATTATGCAATAAAATAAAAAATGCATTATTCTTATAAATAAAAATAGTGTTAGAAATATATACTTGTT
>VDFB02257129.1:0-16824 GCA_007258455.2 Sequoia sempervirens | reverse complement strand
GTGGTGATGCACCTATTTGATTTAAAGAAAAACAAATTAACTCACAACTGATTCATCATGAAGCTTACTTTCACAACTCAAATTGAACAATTTAACTACATTAATGATTCACAAACAAGCCTGACAATTCATTCTTTATGAATGAAGAATTAATTTTCACAACTTAAAGATATGGATATACTTGAGACACAATTTATGACCTGCAACTAAGATTGTTTCTTCGTGTACATGCATTCACGAATGTTGACAAAAATTTAAAGGTTTTGAATTCAAACACATTAAATTTGCATCAAAGACATTCACAAAACAAAACACTTGAATCTAAGAAGGATAATATTTAACTTGCAATGACAAAAGAAGGAACACTCTGGAAATGATGCTCCAAGATAACCTGTAAAGATTGCTGCAATATCTATTAAATTTTGAAAGCTGAGTTACAAGATAATTCCCTTTGTAGAATGCAAAGGCTAAAAAATGAGAACTAAAGGAAAAAGATAAACTTTTTCCAATATATACAATGAGAACGCACTCCAAAGTGCATAAAAATGAAACTAAAAGTCAATTTTAGTAAGAAAAGGATAACTCCAAGGAAATCCATGAGAAAAAGAAAAAATCCCTAAAAAGAAAGCTCAAACTCATGCGAAAACAAGTGCATGATGATCCAAACTCAAGGTCAACTCATAACTGAACTATAGAGCACTCAAACTGCACTAAAAATCCCTGAGAATTTGGGCCAAAACACGCAAAATCCACCTCATTTTTATCAATTCGCCCATGCATATCAAACTGAAACTCCATCCCTGTATCATGCATGATTAATCTTCAAAACTGGTGTCGGAACTAAAAGAAAACCTCAACCATTTGATCCACTTTGCATGATTAATACTTGGTTGACTTTCACTTATATTCTCTTGCATGACTTGTTACTTAATTGCATTTAAAAATAACATTTTAATTAAATGACTTATAATTGAATCACTTAATTAAATGCTATACAATAGAAATATGCAATAAATAAACGACATATATGATTTTTGTCAAAAATCCTATCACAAGCTAAGGCACGTTTGACATCTTGATTTTCTAATAAAAATCATAAAGGCTAAGGTGATTTCATCAAAACCACATCACCTATGGTATATCGGTGTTGGCATTAGTAGTTTTGAAAAAATATGTAAAAGTTTAAATGTTAATACCAAAGGTATTAGTGAGGAAATTTGAAACTTGAAATAAAATGTAGAAGATGCCTTATCGGCCTAGGGCTAAGGAAAACCCTAAAGCAAAAACTATGGCCAAGGCATTCATTTCAATTGATTTTCATTTAGTAGATCCAATTGTATGCCGCTATGGAGGATCCTTAATGTTATGATTTGGAGTCAATAGGAAGTAACTGGGTGAGAACTTTGAGTCTTTGAAGTCGAATCATCATGAAAAATGACTCGAACAGAAGGTAAATTTGGTCATTCTAAATCCCTTGCTTTATTTCAGTCAATAATATGCTCAATTTGAGCTAAAAAATTACAAAAAAAAATGATTGCTTTTGTTTCCTCCATGCATCCCTTGTTTATGAAATTTCTTTATTCATATAGGAACCAACCTAGAATCCCATGTAGAGTGTTCCTTCCTTTGTCATTGCAAGTTAAATATTATCCTTCTTAGATTCAGGTGTTTGTTTTGCGAAGGTCTTTGATGCAAATTTAATGTGTTTGAATTCAGAACCTTTAAATTTCTGTCAACATTCGTGAATGCTTGTACACAAAGAAACAATCTTAGTTGTAGGTCATAAATTGTGTTTCAAGTATATCCATATCTTTAAGTTGTGAAAACAAATTCTTCCTTCATAAAGAATGAATTGGCAGGCCTATCTATGAATCATTAATGCAGTTAAATTGTTCAATCTGAGTTGTGAAAGTAAGCTTCATGATGAATTAGTTGTGAGTTAATCGGTTTTTCTTTAAATCAAATAGGTGCATCATCACGGTTCAGCTTTTCCATTTTTGCTTTAGATTAAGTTTTTTCCCTTTTCCCATCAAAGTTTCAAGTCTATAATTAGATAATCATATATGGAAGCCTAGAATCTGGAGGTCTATCTTCGCCATAGGAATACCCACAGCCTAAAGATAGTCCCATGTTTCAACAGATTGTGAATTTAATCATTCAAGCATTCGAGTGCAATTTGTTTTATACTCATTTTTCACATTCCATCCTCGTGCTAGCCTCTAACACGCCATACATCAGGGGGTTTTATAATTTTTTTGATAATGCTCCCCTTAAGACCATGCTAGGTCTAATTACAAAACAAATTGTTTGTACCGGATGAAGGCACAGACACATCAGTAGTTTCAAGTTTTTCTTCTTCTTTCTCTTTCTTCTTCCATATCTCATTCATCTCTTATTTCATCTCTTCTTTGTCAATATTCTTTACTGGATCATTCTTCTCTACTAGAGTGGACTGCTTTCCTTTCTTACTTCTGCAAGCCTTTGAGATATGTCTAGGCTTATTACAATTATAGCATACAACACTTTTCTGATTAGTTTGACCTCCATTACCTCTCAACGTACATTGATTTTCTCTGTGTCCAAATTTGTTGTAGGTATAACAATATCCATTAAAGGATTGATTCATTTTGCCTCCATGAAACTTGTTCATCATCACCTAATTGATCATTCTCACCTGAGATCTAAATTCAGTAGCCTTATGTCCAATCTTCTTGCATGAGAAACATTTTCTAGAGAAATAGCTAGGAAACTGATTCCGATTCATCCTTCTCCTGCATTATGTTGCTTTGTGACCATATTTATTATAGGAAAAACAAATACCATTAAAGGAGGGATACCTTTGTGCATTAGGTTATCTCATGGGCTGTCTTCTTGAAAAATTCTTTGAATTTCTCTTCTGCTTCCCTTTGTCCCGATTCATTTGATTTGCTTTAAAACTTTCACCAACATCATTTCCCAAACCAGCTTTGTCTTTACTTGATATTTGTCCAGCAAGCAATTCTCCAAGCTTATCGGAGATAGATTTGAAATTGTTCTCACAAAGTTTTTCCTTCTCTAATTCAATCCTTAGGTTTACTACCCCCTATTCAAGTTTAGTGCATTCATCAAATTTATTTTGCGCCATTGTATTCAAACATTCTTCAATTCTTTTCTTTTCTTCTATCGACACTTTTAGTCCAATTATCTCTTGTTTCAGCCGCTCACTTACTTCTCTGTGTCTTTCCTTGAATTTCTTGAATTGTTCTTTCAACTTATTGACACATTCATTTATATCATCAAGATTCTCTTTCAGATCTATGTTTTCTCTTTCCACTTTTTCAAGATCCTCAAGAGCAGTTCAAAGCTCTCCTTTATCATCCATGTAATCAACCTTCAAGATCCTCCTCAAGCAATTAAGCTCTTCACCAAGGAACCAACGCTCTGATACCAATTGTTAAAAGATGCAGGATAACTGAGAGGGGGGGTGAATCAGTTGTCACACAATTCCAACATAAAAATCTAACACATATCAATTCCACAATCACACTATTTTGTTATTAAGCATGAGCATGATATACAAAAAACATAAAGTAAAATAACACACCGAACACCAAATTTTACATGGAGAACCCAAGGAGGGAAAAACCATAGTGAGGATTAACTCACAATATATAGGATGTCATTAGGGCGTCGTGTTGACGTCATGGGAAAAAAACATTGAAATTAGTTCATTACATCATTAAGTTCAACTCACTAGAGTTTACCTATAAATAATAATGGCTACAAAATACCCACAAACATCAAGATGCACATAAAACTTCTACAAAAGGAAGATAATGCCAAAGTTCCTCTAAATGTTTAGATGCACATAGAATCCTTGTAAGGTTAGATGATATCATGATTCTTGCAACGAAAAAAATTACATTGGAATCCACCAAGTATTTGACCAAAATAAAGTTATGGTTCACATACAATTTCTTGCAAGTCTGGTATTAGGTTAGAAATCAGCAAGGTTAGATATCTTTTACAAGATGATATCATTAGGCAATCCAATTTATTGTTCAAAATTTCTCTTGAGCAACTAACCAAAATTAACACAACAAAAAATCAAGCAACTAAATTGAAAATAAAATATTTTAGGGTGATGCAAGATTGACTGTGGACCCAATGCTCTTGCATTAGACATATTAGATTAAATGAAATGTTTATGATCTTGAAACTCAATGAACATTTTAAAAAGTCGTGAATTAGAATTTCATACTTAGCCAAGTCTTTTGCACTCATCGAAGATGTTTTATCTTTAGGTTTATCCTTCTAATGAACTAGATATTCTATTTACTCTTTCCTTCTGGTTTTCTTTGCCACTCGGGAACCAATCATCTTGTCTATGTTCTCAAACTTCTTTTAAGGAAATTGATGTATCCATTTTGGTGCCATCCTTATATGTATTCCCTAATGTACTTATCTCTCCTTCATTATATTTATATAGATATACAAGATTGAAGATGGGAGATATGTCTATCCTTATTGGAAGTTATATTTCATAAGAATTGGATAAAAACTTCTTTAGAATCCTACATGGGTCTATCTTTTTCCACTTCAATTTATTGTATGTTCCTTGTGGGAAACTTTCTTTCCTCAAATGTGCCATAACTGTATCCCCTATTTAAAAATATTGTTCTCTTTTGTGCATATCAACACTCTCCTTATATTTGATGACACTCTTCTCCAAGCTTTCCTTCACTTTCTTATGCACTTCATAAGTATACATAGACAAATATTCTTCCACAATTCTTGATCTACTCAAATATGCACTATCTCTTGACTCATCTACTCCTCTTGGTCTATATCCATAATAAATAGAAATAGGAATTTTTCCAGTACTCCTATTAATTGAGTTATTGTAGAAAAACTATGCCTAAGACAATATTAAGTTCCATTTATTTTTTTTGTCTCCTACCAGACATCTCAATAAATTTTTGAAACTCCCATTCATATTTCTTTAGTCTATAGTCCATCAGTTTAGGGATGATAGGATGAACTAAAACTCATCTCTATGCCTAACTTCTTCCATAGTGTGGGCCAAAATGGCCAACAAACTTTGTATCCCTATCTGAGACTATACTCTTAGGCAATCCATGCAACTTGAGTACCTCTTTGAAAAACAAATTTTCTATATGGTAAGCATAATTGCTCTTTTGGCATGGTATGAAATGCAACATCTTATAAAATCTATCAACTACAACAAAAATTGAATCATTACATTTTTGTGCTTGAGGCAATCCCAAAACAAATCCATACCGATGTGCTCCCATGGTCTATCTAGTATCAATAATGGTTGATACAACCTTGTGTTATGTCTCCCACCTTTTATATGTTGTCATACTTGCATCCAATGCACTGATATTTTTACATCCATATTCATTCCTAGCCAAAAATACCCTTCATTCAACAATGCTACTATTTTGTCAACTCCAAAATGTTTACCCAAACCTCCATTATGCTTTTTCTGATCAAAATTTCTCTTATTGATCCCTATGGTATACATAATATATTTCCTTTGAACAATAAACCTTCTTGGATAAACTATTCCAACCATGGAGTCATATTCTTCTTCATTGAATTCTTACAAGTTTCTCACGCTTCCTTAAAATCTGCATATTTTGGGTATAAATATCTAATAACATCCAATCCAACAACATTTAACTTCAACTCATTCAATGAAAAACACCTTCTACTAAGTGCATATGATAACTTATTCAATTGTCCACTTCTATTATTTAAAAAAAAAAAAATTATAACAATTCAACCTGTTTCATGTGTTTTTGAATCAACTTACCTTAGTTGTTTATGAATTTTAGTGTATAATGATCTATATATAACACAAACTCCTTGGGTAATAGGTGATGTCTCCATTTTTTCAGCTTTTACACTATTGCCTAAAACTCAATCATATACTAAATATTTCCTTTTAGCTTCATTCAACTTCTCATTTAAGTAAGCAATAGGTCTCCCTTATTGACTTAAAACTCCACCAATTGCACATCCACTTGCATCAAAATCAACCTAGAATACTTTACTAAAATTAGATAAAACCAATACTGGTTGTTTTGTCACCATCTTCTTCAACAACTTAAATTTCTTCATTGTTGTATTTTTCCATCTATATTATTTTCTTCTACCTTTCACCATTTTCGTGATTGCACCAAAAACTCCACTAAATTTATTGATAAATGTCGTATATGATGCAAGAGCATCCAATGGTGTAGGAGCAATCTTACATCACCCCAAAAAAATAATCTTATTTTCTTTAGTTATTTTGAGTCCCATGATGGCACTTAAGGGTGTAGAGTTTTTGAACATCTAGAATATTGAGGGGTGAATCAGTATTCCATAAAAATAGATAAACAAAATCCATCTAAACATTATCATAATTCTGACTGAATCAGCAAGAGAGAACATAAAAATAGATCAATGAATCCACACACATGAACACCACGATTTTTACGTGGAAAAGCCAAAAAGGGAAAAACTACGGTGAGAGTTAATTCACAATATATTATATCTGGATACAAGATATTACAAGGCTCACTACCAAGACTCCATTGTCCTTGAAAGGCTCACAACTTGAATACAACAGATGGATAATCGCCAAGATACAATGATTGTGGCTCACTACCAAGATTAAGAATTGATAAAATACACCTTCAATGTGTAGGGTTCAATTCCAATGAAGCTCTGAATAAGAAGAATTGCCTCTCACAACAGTCACTCAACAATTATGTATGATCCTCAACTGATAAAGCATTTAGGCTTGAATCTTTACTTATCCCTTGATCCTCTTCACACTTCACCATACTTCTCCTTCCATATTCACATCTTCACCATACACCACACACCCTTTCTCTCACACACTTTCTCTCTTCAAAGAATATTATATATATATATATATATATACAAGGGTAAACCACAAAAAGTGGTTTACAATTTGAATGAGGAAGGGAAACTTGTAAAAAATGACCCCATGCCAAAAATTTTCATTTTGGGGGTTCAAATGAACTCATTGGTTCGAACGAACCAAAAAAGGGTTCGCTCAAACTAGGGTTCGAGCGAACCAATTTAATGCATGCATGAAAAAAAAAAAAATAAAAAATAGAAACCCCTTTTGGGAGGGGTTAGCTAAAATTTGGTTCTAGCGAACTCCCCACTTTTTCCACGATTTCTGACCTTGTTCACAAAAAAGCTAAGTACATGTAGAAGCACAGAGTTGAGGGATGAAAATGGAGGAATCTCCACAAATCCAACTAGAATTAGGTAGTCCCTCGAGAATGAGCTATCCAAGCAATATAATTTTAATATGTTTGGTTTTGTTATGTATTTGTTTTTTAAGTTTTATTAAACATAGGTTTTTCATCGAAAATGAATTTCTTTGTTCTTCACATGTGGAAAAATAGAAGATTATCAAAAAAAAAAATTGAAAAATATGAGTGCACTATATATTGAAGTCCTTGATCCAACAAAAAAATAAAATAAAATTTTGACATATACAAGAAAAGTTACGCGTTATATGGTCGTGCTGTGTCTGAATTGTAATTTGTTTGACTTTGAAACTTGATTAAAAAGAAAAAATATTCAAATAAAAAAACTATCTAACAAATTTGGGAAGCACTAGATATCGGAGTTACAAATATAAATTCGAAGAATTAGAATTTTATCTTTCAATGAAAAAAAGTTATGCATTATACGGTGTGCGTCACTTTTTAAAAATGTTGTTTTTTGAAAAAAACCAATTTTTCGTGGGAGATGGAAAAAGAAGTCAAAATCGATTCCAAAATTTTTGAAAAAATATTTTTAGAATCTACCAGGCAAAATAATGATAGAGAGACTCTAATTTGCATCATCTTCAAATTCCTCCTGGTTGCTTACGCTATAGGTGTCTAAATGGAGCTCTTTGGTCAAAAGCCAATAATTTAGGTGTCCAATTTGGCTGAAATTGTAAAACCACTATTGGGATCACCCACAAGTATATCACATTCATCAATTAGGTCAAGTTGAACTATATGATTTAAAATATTTTTGTCCATGTAGTGCATTATATCAAGTTGGCTAACATCCATAAAGTATAACTAGTCTCCTTAGTATATTGCATATGTTAGGTTGGACAAAACTAGAACTTAATTCATAGAAAACTCCAAAACAACATACAATCCTTAAAGAAAACACCTTCTAGATATGAGATAACATTAATTTATCATTATACTACCATCAGAACTATCGCATTAGAATGTTATCCTTGAGAAAATGTGGAGTCTCCCACATTGATATGTTGAGCAAAGAACTACAGTAAAATATAGAGCTAAACTCTGTTAGTGATAACTTTCTACTCACAACCAAAAACTTATCAAGATCTAGGATATAGATGTCTGAATGAGACATGATAACATGGTTAAGAGATTAGAGTCAGAACTTTTCTTATAGTGAATTCTAAACTCAAAAACCAAAGCACTGGTTCATCACAAAAGAACACTACCGATGAGAATAGCTTTACGTAAACTAAGTAAAATTCTCTTATAGTTGTCACCATGTTGACATCAATGAAAACACACATGAACAACCAACAAAAATCATTTGTACTTCATGCTCATGTTGCACGGTTCCATAATTCCAACAATCTCCCCCTTTGACATTGATGGCAACATGCATGCCAAAAACATTTTTCAATATAAGGAAATTGAACACTCTCCCTATCAAAACTATTCTTCTCAAAAAATGGTTTTGCTTTGTCTATCTCTATCTCTCCCCCTTTGACCTCAATGGCAAAGGATGGGCTCCGATATATGTATATATGCATTAATACTTAGCCAAAAAGATATGGACACAAAATAGTTGGATCAACCTAAAGATGAGGAACCTTTGAGATTCTCTACAATGCCCTTCCATGAGGCTTTGCCTTCTTCCCATGTACTTTTTGCACTTAGAAGAGTCTTGTTTATTAGTTCAAGCTTAGTTAAGGACTCTATGCCATCTGCTAAAGTATTGGGATGAAGATTAATCTTTGATAAGCTACTAATACTATCAAGAGCACTAGATATATAAATGTTCCCGAGTTTAACCATGTCTCTAATCCCACAAATTTCTTAATCACTTTTTTTGTTTGGTCCTACAGGGAAAAAAAAAATTCATGAAGCTACACAATGTAGGACCATCTCTGATTATCTCTATCTTCTACCAATTTGTATGTATCTACATGAGTGCTTATCATGGTTTCACTATTCTTTATCTCATATCTTATGTTCAGTGTACTACCAAACCAATTTAGGAAAAAGGAAAGCAGTTCCTGAACCTCTTCCTCACAAACTTGTACACTCTCCAATTCCTTCATTACTCGGCGATGTGCATTTGCACATTTACTTTTGATATCTTCTATATTTTCTTCAACAGATCTGATTCCAACATGCACTTCTAGTCCTGAAATATAGACTTTCAAAGAATCAATAATTTTTTTGATATTATCCACAACTGAAATAAATGAGTCAAAGTTAGTACCAGGAATAACATTATGCAATTCTTCCAAAGCTCCTTGAATGTGTTGGTTATTTTTTTAGAACCAAACTTGATCTCAACATTCACCTATGAATTTTCCAGAATCTAATGATAAGTAAAGGTAAGGAGTGGCCAACAAACAAGGATACTAAGGCCCTTACTTCTACACTTCGAGCTCTATGAAACCCAAGAGGGTAATCCTTATTATGTTCATATGATATTCCTCTTTCATTTGATCAAGAACATTGCAACACATAGATAATTCTCATATAGAAGCTTGACAAATAGAATGTATCATAGAATTTGGATGCTTCTTGATAACAATTCATATTTAGAACATTAGAATAGTAAAGCATAACATAATTGTGACCCATTTTTTAGAATTTGATTTAATGAATGGTTTGTTGCTGAATAGATCAACAAAATACAACATAGTTACCTCACTTAGACTAGTTCCTCATCCTTGGAACATAGTCAATTCAAACATCTCCATAACTTGATAACAACTTTCACACGTAACGTTATTCAAAGCTTTGAAAATACTACATTACAAAATTTCAACATTTTATCTCCACCATCACTTCTTACTTGCATCCTAGCACTCAATTTAATATAAACCTATAGCTCTATTCAAGCATTTACATCAATTCTTTGAATTAATAAGCAAGAATAAAACCATACATCCATTGGAAATCAATACAAACAAATAAGATAACCCTTGATTATATTATTTATAGCTTATAAAACTAGTACATGATAAAATGGCTCAAAAATTGCACTATTTTGTTCTATACTATCAACATTACTATCAAGATTATAGTAGCATATTAGTAGACTCGAACCTAAGACTTAACACAAGAATGTTTAGTATCCTTTACAATTCTCTATCTAACCAATTCCAGAACAACCAACCAACCTCTTGTAATCTGCCCTAAAATCCCATTTATAGAGATATGGGAGCAAGAAGCATCAGGCCAAATTACAATTACAACCACATTTCATTTGACAGTTAATTTCACTTTAATTTCAGAGATTCCCCAGACAGTTATATTTGTTCATTGCAAAATGGGGGAAAAGAAAGTGCCAAAATTCTATAAAGTTTGTTGAAGAAGACAATCCAACCTTCCAAAAGGCCTCATTCGTTGTTGCAGTAGCTCCAAAGCTCCTCATCGATGTCAATCAAAGAAGATTCTCCATCAACACCCAAGGAAAAAACTCACATACTAACCAAAAAAGGCATACCTGCCATTGAAACAACAGTGTCCAACACCTCTACCTTACACCAGCCAAAAGGGTTTCCAAGTCACCATCAAAGACAAAAAACCATACACCTACTGAAAAGGACAAGTCTGCAATAATGGCCATGGTGTCATCAAAAATAAAAATAGAACTGGGGCGCTACTATGACTCATCAACATCAGAGTATGCCCACCTGCTCTGCATTCGTGATGAAGCTAGAGGAGTAACTACCCCTCCCTCATCAAAATACTCATATGACACTAGAGTAATAAGGTAATGGCCATACTTTGGGTTAGTATCTCCTTCATCATTTGAAGAGCTATCTGAAACCTTTATGGGAGAGTTGTGTCATCCCATATAAAAGTCATAAGCCTTGTGATACTTGTTCTTCCTCTTCACTTCCATCACAGGCTTAATTGATTCTTTCTTTCTAAACTTGACCAATTCTTCTGAAACAAACTTGCTCCTCAAATTATAGGTGCTCCTGAAAGCACCCTATGTAGCCTTCCCACATGATTTCTTCTTCTCTCTTGGTGCTATAGGAACCCCTGGCATGTCTTGTTCACTCCCGGGAGCATCATCCTAAGACTCAAGTAGACTAAGTCTTCCAAGTCAACTAATTGGTGGAGTCAACCCACTAGGCTTACTCATTTTGAAATAAACAGGACAAGGACTAGAAATCCTTACCTTGCAAAAAAATTTACCAGCCTATACCCCAAGAGTGAATTTGTAGAAAATAGCTCTCAAACCCACACAATTTCCACTAGTCCAAATGAAATTTGTTGGCAATTAAAATTCTTACTACCCCAGAAAATTGAAACTCGTAAGCCAACTAATGTATAATTGGAACATGGCATATGCAAAAAACCAACTTACTCAGGAAAATGGCTTCAACATCTCTACAATTAAAAACCCCAAAATTACATGCTTTTCCTTTGCCTCTAAATTGATTTTCTAACTCTAAATCACTGCAAATGGTGAGATAAAACAATAGATGGTTCACATTAAGTAGAAAAATTAGGAGTGTGTAGCAATTAATGATTGTGGAGAGCTCCCTATGAGTGAGATGACAACTAGCTACTCAACTTTGAATCTAGGCTGACGATCCCTTCAGATTTAAAGCACAATCGATGACATTCCTTAGGCATCACTCTTAGATTTTACAAATTGTGCCTAAAAAATGGTGATACCACCTCAGAAAGTTACCATGTTTCCACTTAGTTTCATTAGTCATCTTTAATCTAACAACCATCATGTATCAACATCCGGGTTTGTGCTCTTTCATTTAAATCGGCAAGGTACAAAAAGTCGATGCTAAGGAGAATATTCCTTCAAACATTTCATTTCCCATCACAAATTCTCCTTCCCCAAATTTGCATTAGCAATGAGAGCATTGATGGGATGAAATTTCAACCATTGGATCAACACACACCTTTTGGTCACATTTGTTCCCCGTCATGTATTGTTGATTTTCATTTCAATTTCTAGATCACATCAATGACGGGAGATGAAAGGCGATGAAACAAGATCAATCCATGTGTATCCTCTTAAAAATCAAAGGAAAGAAAGGCATCGCCCATATCAAAGCTTTGAAACAACGATGACACACTAGGACAAAAGACCACATCACTCATTGCTCAATTTGAAAAGATAAGTGCAACACTATCAGTGATAAGTGATGACAAGAATCACAAAGAACCATGAAGGCCATTATGCATCACAAATTCAAAACATATGAAAAAATCTATTAGCGATAGTGAAGCAACCAATGACACAAAGGAATACTCCCATCGCTCATTGCTAATGTGAAACATGAAGCCAAAATCAATCTGTGATGAGCAATACAAAGGAAAAAACACTCATCGCACATCGCTAATATTAGTCAGTCATTTGCAAAACTATTTGTGATGATCAATAAGCATGAGTGGTAGTCGGGACTTAGGTGAGACCATTTTGCACATGCTCATAAGTTGTTCTAATAGAGGGGATCGCCTAGAGAAACGTAAGAATGAGCCTTGAAGGACCTAAACCATATTATTCAAAGGATATAAAGCCCAAATAAGGTCGATCAACCGACCCTATAAAATAAATCATTTCTTAGACCTAGGCACAAGGGGCTAGTAATTTCATCGATTTCAATGGCTCAAGTTGTTTTTTAACATAACTAAAAATCAATGGTAGGGGTTCAACGATAGATTATAATGCTGACAAGGGAAAATACTTAAGGGTTTCAATGAAATGCTTTGACAAAAAAACCCAAGACATTGGTAGTGAACAGAACCCTAAGTCCAATACTTGAACTTGTTGAACTTTACAAAATTAAAAAATGGAACCAAAAAGAATAGGGGTTCCATCAGTGGCTCCAGCTAGGGACGTTTGTTCCTCCATAATAGAGCAAGATTATAGAATCTAGGTGAAGCAAAACAAGCATAGAGAACACAAAACCAAGATCTGCCTAGACAAGGCAGGAAGACCATACTAAAGCAAGTAATACATATATAATATGTAGATGATTATACAATGTACCTGACTTCAAATTTTCACAGAAGCCCCTTCTAATGCATAATATTTCAACCTGTACTCTACAATTTAATAGCTTTGATTACAATTGGTGGCCCCAAGCCCCCAAAATCTTAAAACCATTCCTTACCTCTAGTAAAAACCTTATTCTTCACTGTCTATACTAGATCAAGGCTAGAAACACTGTTATGAATTGTCCACCAACATATATTGTTGGGGTCATTACAACTAACCATAATTGTCATGTGCCTAAATTTAACATTACCATCACTAACTCTTCCCAACTGAAAATTGTGCTCATGCATCAAATGAAATCCAAGATCAATGTGGCATCTTACCTTGTTTATTCAATAATTACCCTCCACCAAATACTCATTCAACTAGATAGGGAACGAAAATTACTCATAGTCTATTTGATCATTGACACCATAAAGGTTGGCATCAATTTTAGTTTGTACATCAAACTGGAAACTTTCATAAACACTTTGTTCAAGATCCTCTCCTAGGGACATATGTCTTGACTCCTTGAGACTGTATTGCAATTCCACTTCTGATAACTTAGGGTTATGATAAAGTTCATATAAAACCTTGGATTCATCCTTTGGGATTTGTCTCATGCCGGATAAAAATTTACCTTGTGTGATGAATAAGAAGTGTTCATACACATGCATGTCTTCAAGCTGATGTTCATATTCACCTGAGCACTCCATACTAGACATATTGTCACATGCTCCAATACCATGAAAGTATGATCTATTAGAATCCATAAAATCTTGACCTGTATTCAATTCAAGGTTATCCTCAAAAGTAGCATTATCCATACCATCCCAAGCATCAATGAATACTTCCATTTTGGGTTCATTAACATAGTCTAATTCCTTCTCCAAATCATTGCTCAGCTTGAAATAAGATATTTTAAAGGATGGTGTACATAAAAAGGATTGATGTGATCAACAACAAGGCACTCAAGTGCACCATCAATTGATAGGTTTGTTGAATCACATGTACAAAGTTCATTATAATTAGAATGCTACTTATTGGTAGTTGAACATGTTTCTTCATTCTTATGTTCAAAAAATTCCTTATTAAAAAAAATCATATCCATTTCTACTACAAAATTTGCACATTCCATTTCTATTTGATATAAGCAATTAAGAACATGACCCTACTAGCTAGTATCACAAACGCCATCATTTTTAACACTTAGGCTCTAGATGCTAAATACAAACATTCTTATCTTCAAGCACCTCATCATTCATAGCACAAGCATGGTCAATATCTGACATAATTGGATTGCATTCCTAGTATCCTTGACATGGGATTTGTTCTTTGACTTGTAAAGGAAAAACCTCATGAGCATTACTCATGTTGCATTTGTCAAGAAAGAAAAATACTTCCAAATAATTCTCACAGAAAGACTCATATTCTTCAGAAAGAGAATCAAAGACCTCACCTCCCTTATGATCATCATTATAGGGTAATTCATCACCATATGCACTGAGCTTAGGATGCCCACTGTGGATGCTCTCAATCTCATTCTCAGTATCTTGATTATTATTTTGTAAGGATACATCAACAACACTCATAGGTGTATCAATCTCATCATTCACATCATTGGATAGATGTTCATCTTCTGAAACATCCTTATCCATTTCCTGGGTAAATATTTGATCTTTTTCAATAGGATAACCACCACTATCTTTTTGGGACCTCATTCTTTGTATGTAGTCACACTTAGCTTCCTTAAAAAATTGTATCCAGTCAAGTACTTGATCAAAACCTTGAGGCTTCAATTCTCTTGGCAAGGTAATGAGCCTGAGCTCATAAATTTCACTGAATAGGTCAATGCACATTGAGTCGTCAGGTCTCAAATTCTTGGGGATTTCCAACAAGACATCCAAGAACCTTGCTAACAATTCATATGGTGATTTTCCTCAAGTCTTTTCATGTTAGACATTCTTTGAACAAAAAGCATTTGATCAGTATTGCTTAAACTTTGTTGAGGTTCATCTTGAATCTGTTTATGATTAACATGTTGTGAGGCTGAAAATGTTAAAGCATCAAAAGCACCATCACCTTGACCATCTCTTTTGTCCTTAGTAATTTCATTTTCATGACGTGTGTTAGGACAACAAACACTTGCAACCATGTATCCCTTCATCATTGAATATTCCATGTTATTTTCAATGTCCATGGAAAATTGATATGCATGATACAATTTTGTGGGATCCTTATCTCTTAACAAACAAATCGTCTCATTACAAAATGCACCTAGATATATAGCTAGACATTTTGCATCACTTGCTCTCTTTTTTTAGGAATATCCCTTATTTCCTTTGCAAATCTAAGATTGAAAGTTGGGACCAACTCCTTTCACCCTTTTGAATCTCCATGAGTCTTTTCCTTAGTGAACTCAGATTAATTCTTTCACCAAATCATTTTATGAACGCTGCCATGAATTCATTCCATGAAGAAATAGAATATGTTGGAAAATATGAAAACCAATCTTTAGCATCTTCTTTTAGAGATTGAACAAAGAATTTCATGACAATATCTTCATGATCTACCTCATAATCTCCCATCAAATCCATAAATGTATACAAATGTCTATAAGTTGATTCAGAACCTTGTCCTGTGAATTTTGGAAAATATTCCCTAACATCATTAGGAACAAGGTTTGGGAAACCCCTAATACCACTAAAGTTTAATGGCATATATCTCCCAATAGAGAAATTTCTTTGATGGCATGACATAGGAAACATGCCTTGCATGTTTTCATTTGACATTCCAGAGGGAAATATAGGGGAATGATACATCTCTTGTATCCCTTTATAAAATTCAAATATCAACTTCACAGTTGATCATTCACTACCCCATTCCTGGAAATAACCATGACCTCAAAGTGCACAACTCAATTACATCTATACCTTAGATCTTCTAATGGGTAGATGTTCAAAATAAGCATACTCCTTCAACATAATATATAAACTTAAAATTACACCCTAGAAGTATGTGAAATTACCATTACCATTTCCCTTTATTAGTGCTCAACTCACTTAATAGAGAACCAACTTTTCTCTAAATCATTCAACATGGTTTCCACACAAATTTGATCTGCTAGACAACTAAAATAGGGGAAAATACCTAGATATGCTACAACTACTTTGAATTGTGCTTTTGACTGGAAAATTTTGCAGATCTGAAGCTTTCATTAGGCTCTTTGCATAGAGTCACCACCTCCTTTTATAGAGGAATGAAATTCAACAATATAAAGTTCCTTTCAAAAGTTAATTTCACTGTGAACCTCCTTAATGTCAAAATTACATTGGAATCCTTTATGTTTTGGAGTCCTTCAGAACTCTTTTTCCAACTACTTGTCAAGGTATCTTCATCATGGGAGCTCCATTCCAATTCATATTTTCTCCTCAAGTCTTCATCCTAACTCTTTGGATTCTCTCCAATAATGCATACTGGTGCAGAGATATTCAAATTTTCCACCCACACCCAGTGATAAATTATGAAAATATTCTAGAATTATGGTAG